>JBAMNC010001603.1:487500-595000 GCA_037902135.1 Cetoscarus ocellatus | reverse complement strand
CTAATGTATGTAAATTTGGATTTTTTTTAACTTAAAAATTATGACATTGTTCTCTTGTAAATTCACAACTTCATAATAATTTTTTTTATTTTTTATTTTTAAATCACAGCTCTATTCAAAAGTTATACCTCCTAAACTGAACCACAGAAACATGACCTCTGACCTTTAACCTTGCAGAACATATTTCTGCAGGTGCAGTGAGCTCAGCTTCAGTGTTTGTTTTTCATCTCCGTTATTATCATAGATAAAATCCACCCAGCTTTATTTTATCAGTCGTGTGTGCATCATGTGATCATTGGAGCTTGTGTTTGTTAGTCACATGTTATGAGCATGCATGTTCACGTGCATGTTCACGTGCATGTTCGTGTGCATGTTGTGTGCATGTGTGTTGTAATTACTGTGATCTGCAGATTGAGCAGCTCAGGATTCACAATGATGCTACAGGGACACACAGACAAGAGGACAGACGACAGCACACCAGAGTCAATCACACCTCAGAAATAAACAAATAAATAATAAATAATAAATAAAAATGATGAACCAAAACCCAAGAAGGAAGTCCTCCTGAATGATTTTTATCCTCCTGAGAATTTAAGACGAAACACTTGATGGAACAGAGTTTTAGTGTGGATCATAAACTTCAGCAGCTCCTGGTCTTCAGCTTCTGTCAGACATCATGTCTCCACTCGTTTGTGTTGTCTGGGTGATTTTTCAATGAATTAAGAAAAATGACACAGAGCGATTTTAAGCGGTCGTGTTGGTAACATCCGTGCAACACAATGCACCAGCAGAGGGCGCTCTGAACCTGAGGTAATGTCCACACAGAGACGTTTCAGTAAACGTGCCCGTCCACATAAAAACACTAAAGATGCTGTAGTTTAAATGTCAGACCTGTAGGTGGAGCTGTAACGCTGCTGCAGACATACACCAAAACCAGAGAAGAAGACATGGAGCATGCTCAGAAAACATGCCAACAGGTTTTAATACGGTGATTTCTGTTTTCTGATCACTTTCATTTTTCTCTGAAGTGACGGACTGAGCAGCTGAAAATGTGAATGCATGCATCTGAAGTGCCAACAGTTGTTTAGATTAGATTAGATTAGATTAGAATAGTTTAGATTAGATTAGACTAGATTAGATTAGACTAGATTAGACTAGACTAGATTAGACTAGATTAGATTAGATTAGACTAGATTAGACTAGATTAGATTAGACTAGATTAGACTAGATTACATTAGATTAGACTAGATTAGATCAGATTAGACTAGATTAGTTTAGACTAGACTAGACTAGACTAGATTAGATTAGAATAGACTAGATTAGATTAGACTAGATTAGACAGGATTAGATTAGATTAGACTAGATTAGATTAGATTATATTAGACTAGATTAGATTAGACTAGATTAGACTAGACTAGATTAGACTAGATTAGATTAGATTAGACTAGATTAGATTAGATTAGACTAGATTAGACTAGATTAGATTAGATTAGATTAGACTAGATTAGATTAAATTAGACTAGACTAGATTAGACTAGATTACATTAGATTAGACTAGATTAGATCAGATTAGACTAGATTAGTTTAGACTAGACTAGACTAGACTAGACTAGATTAGATTAGAATAGAATAGATTAGATTAGACTAGATTAGACAGGATTAGATTAGATTAGACTAGATTAGATTAGATTAGATTAGATTAGATTAGACTAGATCAGATTACATTAGACTAGACTAGATTAGACTAGATTAGATTAGATTAGACTAGATTAGATTAAATTAGACTAGACTAGATTAGACTAGATTAGATTAGACTAGACTAGATTAGATCAAATTAGACTAGATTAGTTTAGACTAGACTAGACTAGACTAGATTAGATTAGAATAGACTAGATTAGATTAGATTAGATTAGAAAGAATTTTATTAATCCCTTTTGAAGACTCCCTCAGGGAAATTAAGATTCCAGTAGCACCATTTATAGCAGATAAGAAGATATATAAAAAAGAGAGATAAAAACAGAAATATAAATGAATACAAATAAAAAATCGAAATATGGCTACTGGCTACTGCACCTTCCCGTCAGTCCATCTTTTCCCAGTGAGGAGTTGTACAGTCTGATGGCCTGAGGGACAAAGAAGTTTCGAGTCTCAGGTCACGTTTACGCGACAACATTTTCGGCTGAAAACTGAGAGTTTTCATTGCATTTTCGCATCCCGTTTGCATGAGAACGGTGCCCAGAGTGCCTGAATCCGCAAACTTTTGAAACCAGGGCCAGAGTGGAGGGTTTTGAAAACGTATTGTGTCTGGCTTCATGTAGACGGGATTCCGCATTTCAGGGTGAAACGCTGACGTCACCGCATGCGCAGTACTCTTTCACATGAAGGCTGCGTGCACATACCGGGAAGAAGAACAGCTTCGGCCGTCTACCGAGCAACACGTGTGCTGTTTGCTGTGCTCGGTTTGTTATCCAGACAAGAAACTCCTGCGTCTTTGTGCGTCCACTCACCAATGTTGTTTGTGAAAAGTTTGTCTTCTTCATACGCGTGTTGTAACACGGCTATTTCTCAACAAACCTACACCGCCATCTACTGGCCTGGCATGCACGCTACAGCATTTTCAGTTGTTCTCGCATCTCCATGTGGGTGTGGATCGTTTTTGAAAATCCTTCCTGTTTCTGGTGAAAACATTGTCATGTAAACATGGCCTCAGTCTGTTGGTCCTGCACTTGTGAAGGAGCACCGGTGTGCAGAGGGTGACTGGCATCGTCCAAAATCACAACCCTTTGGTCCAAACCTCTGCTCTCATGTTTACACTCATGGACACGTATCGTCTCGTCCCTGCAGTGACATCCTCTTTGTCCATCCCTCCGTCTCTGACCCTGGACCAGTCCTCTCCCTGGCTTCATTCAGAGGGTTTCAGAGGATAATTGGTTTATTTCAGTTTATTTCTGAGGGGAACAGAGAGGGCACAGCCTCATTAACGTTTACATACAGCTCATGTTTTATATTTAGTCTTCAGACTTTCAATCAGTAACGTGAACACTGACAAACATGTGCAGTTACCTCTAGTTCACTTCACCCTGCTGGTAGCATTAGCTCGTAGCAATGAGCAAAAGAAATACTACTCAGGTAGACCAATCAGGTTAGGTATGCAAATGAAAATATACTGTTACGTAACAGTATATCCACAGACACAACAGCTCGCCAAATACCATGACTATACATTCATGCAGCCTGCTAAATTCAGGGTTTGTTGTCTACTATCACATTTTGTGGGCTGGGAGGAAAGAAAAATACCATAACGTGTGTTCAAAAGCCTAAAAAAAGTGGTTTTTGCATAATGTGTCCTCTTTCAACAAACGAATCATTTTAATCACATGAATGAATGTATTTGATGATGAACACATAAATGTAATGCCTCACAAACGTCATTAAAGTGTAAAATAACACATTTATCTTATTATTTTGACTCGTGTCAGATGGATTATTGTGCTCTAGTCAATAACAATATTTTAGATGAGCTGCTTAAAGGTTTCATTTTAAAGTTGATTTATTCATGAGTTATATTAAAATGACACTGACATAGGGAAAGAACTAAATTAAGAAAAAGGCAAAATAAAATAAAATAATTAAAAAGATGAGAAAAGGACAATTTTATTGGATTAAAAACTAAATTTGATAAATAAATATTTTAAACAGTAACTTGGACATTTCCTGCAGGGCTCAGTGGATAATTTGAGCTAAGATTTAATGTTTTACTAAACTTTAAAACTAAGCTTTGTTACAACAGTTAACTATTAGACTTCCTACAATATAAAAACCAAAATAATCTGACAAAAACGAGTCTAACAAACGCTTCATAGGCCTGAGGGTCTTTGTGAACCTCCTCTGCTGCTGCAGCCTGACGGGCATCACGTTTGTGCTTTAAATGTTCAGTGAATGAGCTTCTGCTTCAGTTTGGTGCTAATTTAATCAAAAATGTTGAGTTGTGCATGTTAATCTGCATCAGTTAGTAAAGACATCATCTCTGTGAGTGATGCATGTTGTGCATGCAGAGACAAACCCTGGCTGAACCTGTTCTTACACTGAGAGCCGTTAAAATCAAATGAACTCCCACTGTGTTGATGTCTGTGTGCTGTGTGTTACAGGGTGGTTACGCTGCCTACAGATATGCCCAGCCTACTGCTGCCACAGCTGCTGCATACAGTGACAGGTGAGACCAGGACCGGACACTGAACCAATCCATGAAGTCTCTTTTAAGTCTCTTTAAGTCATTATTCAAACCTTCATTTATTCTCGAAAAAGACTTTGAGGTTCCCCTCATTTTCAATGTCGTCGAGATTACAGACATTATAAAAACAATAAACAAACAAAATCAGTCACAACAGCAAAGGAATCAATTAAAACAGTTTCAAACAGGGGAACAGTGGTCAGTAATCAAAGTCTTAAACTCTGTCAGAGAGGGAAAGGCCGTTAGCTTTAGGGTTTGTTGGAGGGAATTCCATGAGTGAGGGGCGTCAAAGGAAAATACCCATTTACTGAGTTCAGTGTAGACTCGAGGAACTTTCAGAGTGAGTGAACCAGAAGAACGAGTCAAGTCATAAAACATTCACAGGTTTGTGAGGTAGGGTGGTAGCCTGTTAGTAAGGGCTCTGAAAATATACAAAAACCAGTGTTTGTTCCTTCTCTGCTCAAGTGATGGCCAACTAACTTTCTCAGAGGATGCAGTGATGAGTGTTGTACCTGTCACCAGGTATGAATCGGAGAGCAGAGTGGTATACCGAGTGCAGGGGCTTGAGAGTTGAAATTGCAGCATGTCTGTATATTATATCGCCATAATCCAAGACAGATAAGAACATGGCTTCTACAATTCTCTTAGGACATGACATCTGAAAACAAGATTTGTTTCTGTAAAGGAAGCCAACTCTCTGTCGCAACTGGGTGACAAGAGTGTTAATATGATGTTTAAATGTAAAGTCCTCATCAAGCCATATCCCAAGGTATTTAAAGGGATAGTTCAGTGTTTTTGAAGTGGGGTTGTATGAGCTCCATATGTCCACTAAGTACCTTAGATGCAGTAGAGCGTCCTCTCCTCTCCTTCAGTGAGACACAGTCTGTAAGAGTCTGTTACGCAGAACCAGCCGCAAACAGGGAAGTAACGTACCAAGAACAGAGGGTATTTTCACCGCCTACAAGAACTCCCATCAAAAAATAATACCACAGTTTAGGAGTACGCTACCTATAAAAGCTTTTAAGTGCATTAACTTTTTGGAAATATAAAGTTTATCTGGAACTAACTGACTCACATCACGTATTCCTCCGCGCAGCGCTGCAGCGCTGCCGCGCTGCCTCTGAATCACTCCGCCTCCCTCTCAGCTGTTGCAAACATAACAAGCTAGCGGCTTCAGACGCCGGTTGTAGCCTCATGTAACTCTTATCAGGCATTGTAATTCTTTTGTTCTGACTCTCAGCGGTGTGAGGCAGAGACAACGTAGGAAATTAAAAATGAGTGATTATGAAAGCGACGATGAAGTTCCATTCACTTTGGAGCCAAGAGGATACCTGTATGAACCGGAGTTCACTGAAGAAGAGCTGCTGCAGATGGAGACCGAACAGGCCTTACCCCGAGTGCTGCTTCTGCTGTGAGTGGACCTGGTTACAGACCGACTTCAGGATCTGTCTGAGTCAGAGGATACTGGAGACTCTCACTGTATCACTCATCAAACAGATTTTCCTGCTCCTCTGAATCCCGGAGTTCTGTGGACATTATTCAATTTCCCGAAGATAAACTTGAAAAAGGTCCCAAACCTGAAGGACCTAACGACAGTTTATCCTCAAAGTAAGTAATAATGATCTGTCAGAGACAAACAAGCAGACTAGAGGAGGCTGTTTACCGTAACATTGCAGACTACTTGTGTGTCTCTCTCTCACACACACACAATCATTACTGTTGTGTATTAGCATTGCGCAGCTAGCGGCAGCACTGCGTGGAGGAATACGTGACGTGAGTCGGTTAGTTCCAGATAAACTTTACATTTCCAAAAAGTTAATGCACTTAAAAACATTTATAGGTAGCGTACTCCTAAACTGTGATATTATTTTATGATGGGAGTTCTTGTAGGCGATGAAAATACCCTCTGTTCTTGGTACGATACTTCCCCGTTTGCGACTGGTTCTGCGTAACAGACTCTTACAGACTGTGTCTCACTGAGGGAGAGGAGAGGACGCTCTACTGCATCTAAGGTACTTAGTGGACATATGGAGCTCATACAACCCCACTTCAAAAATACTGAACTATCCCTTTAAACTCAGTGACTCTCGATTCTTGATCCATTGGAAATTGATATTTCTATTTTGTCAAATTTAATATTCCTAGCCCTAGAGAATAGCATGAATTTTATTTTGCTTACATTAAGTACAAGTTTAAGGTTAATGAGAGCCTTTTGTAGAGTGTTAAAAGTGTTTTTAAGGAGAAGTGTAAGAAGGTGTTGTTGGTTATTGAGGCCCACTGTCGTCATGTTTTAAGACTGGTTCACAGAGCTGCTTGAGCCCTAATGTTCATGGATGTTCAGTTTTATGGTTACTGAGGTGCTAAGTAGAGACACAGTGATCCCCCCTCTGTGCCGGCTTCAGTGATAACATGAGAGATGAAGGATGGGATCAGCAGAGCCAGCAGGGCGAGAGCAGCTCTTTGTGTGTGGAGCTTCAACTCTTCTAAGCAGCGTTGGGGAGACAACATTAAAGTCAAATGTTACAAGATTACATCCAACATCCATCCAACATTAATTTAATCCAATTATTGATCAGCCATAGATCTATCCACCGGGTCATAAAGCCATCCATCCATCAATGCAATCATTCAGCATCCATCCATCACCCATCTACTGATGCAGTCATACTCTTCTATCGATCTATCGATCGATCGATCAGTCAATCAATCTATCTATCTATCTATCTATCTATCTATCTATCTTTATTTGTGTGGCTCCAGTTCATAACAGCGTTATCTCAAGACACTTGACAATAGAGCAGACTAAAGACAAACTCTTCATTCATAGATACACATGTATATTCTACCATTCAACCATCTGTTCATCCATCCACATCCATCCTTCCTCTTTGGTCCCATGTGAAGTCAGATGGAGCAGAGAGTGAGGGTGGGGTTAGGGGCGGGGCCAGGTAAGCCATAGGCTCCTAGAATAGAGTAAATAACTCAAAGCTTTGGCCTCAATCAGCTGTTTGTGAACTCATAATCACATCAGCCTGAGGTCTGAAGCTGCAGAGCACCTCACAGGCCCTCCTGACCACCCGAGGAGCAGGAGGAGATCAGCAGGACTTGGTCCTCACGTCCCTGCTCTCGGTCTGCCGGTGTGTGAAGGATTTTCGAGCTGCAGGCCTCCACTCTGTCTCTGCCCATCCATCAGCTCATAATCTTTATTTTAGAATAAAACTCCTGAAGCAGGAGGATAAATCTGCTCCTTTATTATCTCAGCTCCTCCATGGTTCTTTTTGGCTAATAACGGGCCATTATTCATCAGCACGACGGCTCTCTGTAATGGAGTCAGACTGAGCCCAGAGATGATCGTCTCTTTGTCCAAAGACTCTGTCCTCTGTGAAGACAGATGGACCAGGAGACGGATGGTCCTCCTCTGCATGTTCATTTAAAGCAGATCCATCAGAGGGACGAGACGAGTTATGGAACAAAGACGAACAGCTGATAGGATCATCTCAGCAGAGGGGCGGAGTTAAAGTCAAACGATCAGCTGATTATTTCAACACCAGGCCGGACTCAGCCCGCCATCAGGGTCTGATTCATGAAGACCCAGACCAGCACTGAGGTCTTCATGTGATCCTCCTACACACACATGCTGTTAGTATGAGCGACTGATGGACATGCCAGAGGCGAGCGCTCTCATTGGTCAGACGTGAACCTGCTGCATGCAGTCCAGTTTCTGATGATAATCCATAGATATTTAATTACAGTGACATCACAGCGTCAGTCACATGACCTGAAGCACGCCGAGCTGCCGTCCGTCTGTCCTTTAGACATGTCTGTCTGACCATCAGAGGGCAGATCCAGAGGTCAGACACCTCCTGATGACACTGATCAGGCACACGGCGGTGTTACGGTTCAAAGAGTGACCATGTTAAATGGAGACTTTAGGTTTTTCCTCTTTAAGCTGCCATTGAATCGACGTAGTTAAAATGTTTAAAGAGTGAGTCCTCAGTGGACTAATTCAGACAACAAACTGCAGGAGCATTACCCTTAGACAGACTGTTTTATTGCAAAAATGAAATCATAAAAAATGGAGATATGAGGTTTGTGTCAGACAGTGACGATAATTTAATTTAAATAAATAAAAAAGGGTTTATTGCTGTACCAGTAAGAGCAGCTCAAACAGATGATTTTATTGTTTTAAGAGTAATCATTTCTGCTCAGTATATCCACTGACTGACCGTCTTTGACCCTCAGAGCTTTAATCTATAATCATCTGATTTAATTCATAGATTTATTGTTGTGTCCATGTAAATGAAACATCTTTTATTGTATGATTCTGTATTTCTGTTCATGTTCCTGAATGATTGTATTTCAGAGTAGCTGAATCTTAATGAAGTGATTTTAGTCTGATTTTGAGTTTTCAGACCGGAGCCCTTTAGGACCCCCCCCCCGAAATGGCAGCGTGTGGAGTATTCAGAAATGTTAAAAATGTTGTTTCTGTGTTTATCGGCTCACCTCAGGGTCATTTTGAAAATGCATTTCTCTTAAATTGCATTTGAATGTGTGTTGTAGCTGCAGCTTAGCCTCCCTGCTCCCCTCGCTCCCCCTCGCCGTGGTGATGGGCGCCGGCTCTGCGAGCAGAGATAAGATAGGTCAAACGCGGTGCCGGGCTGAGTGTGGGTGTTGGGGGGGCGCTCACTGAATAGCAATGTCCAAAACTAATCGGGATTAACTTCTAATCGCTTCAACCGCTGGGCGGCTATGCAAATCAGCTCAATTATGGGCTCTGGCCCTGGCCCCTGATTGGCTCTTATCACAAGCAGGCGAGGACACGTGGAGTCGGGGGGGGGGGGGGGGCTTTCAGCACGGCTGGAAGAGCTGCTGGATTTTTATTTTATTCTTAAAACAGAAATCTCACTGTTATCTGTGGCTGTGCTTTTCTCTGATTCTTCAAGAGTTTTAGTCCTTTTTGTCGACCTGTGCCGCGCTAACCTCAGAGTCTGCCTGTGTCCGTCCCGTGTGACTCCTCGTCAGTTACAGGCGTGTTGGTTGATCAGGTCTGAGCTCTGCAGACCGGGCTGAAAACATATTAATATTAAACTGATACTCTTCGTCTTTAAGCGGCGTTAGCGTGCATTGTTCAAACTTTTCTGCTCAGAAAAAGTGAAATAATTCTTTTCATTTATTGACACTTTGTTGAAGAGATCCATGAGTAATCGATCAAGTTTTGAAGGGCTCGCCCGATCCCTGCAGCCATAGCCGCCCTGAGCAGCGGGCCCCGCCGATCTGCCTGTCTGGCCCGTCACTGTATTGTTATCGTCACTGTTTTTCACTGTTACGTTTTTCACTGTGAGGCTCAGTGTTGCTTCGTTGTAATGTTCAGTCAGTGAAGATGAATTTCCCCCGGGGACCAATACATCTAAATCTAATTCCAGAGAGGCTGACTGGAGGTTTTAACTGTTGTTTATTGTTCTTGTTTCCATAGTTACGGACGAGTATATGCTGCAGACCCCTACAACCACACACTCACTCCAGCAGCCACATACAGCGTTGGTGCCATGGTAAGATCATGGAGGTCCATGGGACTCCTGCTCCTGACTGCATGGTTCAGACTCAGAGAAAGTCCCTCTGCTGCACGTGTCCTCATGCTCAGAGCTTCTCTGCTGTTTCACATTTAACATTATTGAATGTTATTAAAATGAAGCGTCGTCGTGTGGAATGCTCTCCATGCATGCACCAGCTGTCCATCGTCTCTCAAAGCCTCATCGTGAAGTCCAGCAGCAGGTTTTAAACTGTCCCTGATGGAGACACTGACACTGTTTGTCTCTAAGCAGCAGGTCAGACTTCAGAGACTTCAGCAGTCCCTGACAGGAGGACAGACGTGGAGTGTGTCCGTCCCTGAGCAGTGACGTGTCCTCACTGTAACTGAGGTGGACACGTCAGCCTGTAAAGCTGATGGATGTCTTGGCAGCTCCATGTTAGTTCTTATATTTCTGATTTGGAGGATACCGCCCTGCACGCACCCCCTGCTAATGAAATAATTAGTCTTTCTGATAATTAACGCCCTCGTGTTCCTGCAGACGTGGGGGGGGGGCGGCTGCAGGTAAATCACCACCTCGTAGATGATTGATGGCATTTTGTCTTTTGAGCTTCTTGAAGACCATCAGAGTGTCCGTCCACCTCTCATGAGCATGTCCCGTCTCCATCGGCTGATGTCTCCTGTGGCGTCCTGCATGCCCCCCCCCCCCCCCCCCCCACAGGCCTGTGGCTGTGCTTCTGCATGACGTCTGCAGTCATTGGTCCAGTCATCAGCGGGAATGACGGTAATGTAAGGTCAAAGTTTGGGCGGTTTGTGAGCAGGAGGGAGGAGCTAATGAGCTGTGTGTGTGTGTGTGTGTGTGCGCGTGTTTGTTTGTTTGTGTGTTTGTTTGTTTGTTCCTGTCCCAGAACGCCTTCGCCCCGCTGACAGACGCCAAAACCCGGAGTCACGCCGACGACGTGGGGCTGGTGCTGTCGTCGCTGCAGGCCAG
Source organism: Cetoscarus ocellatus (assembly GCA_037902135.1). NCBI lineage: Eukaryota > Metazoa > Chordata > Actinopteri > Labriformes > Labridae > Cetoscarus > Cetoscarus ocellatus. The sequence goes on along the minus strand of JBAMNC010001603.1, from coordinate 584,251 downwards.
TATATACCGAGGAGGCTACAGCCGCTTCGCCCCTTATTAGCACCCTGCAGCCCGCCCCCCCCCCACCCCCTCCACCTTTACTCAAGCTTCCAACGGGATGGACAGGAAGTGTGTGTGAGCGTGCGTGTGTGAGCGAGCGAGTGAGCAAGCGAGCGGCCCGGGTAATGCAATACATGCAGTCAGAAAAAAAGATTAAGGACAGCTGATATTTTTCATCTTATACCTCAGATATTTTGTGCTGTGTATTTTGATATTGTGGGTTTTTTATTTTGAAGATTTAGCTGATCAGCTGTTTCCTGGTTCTGTAGTTAGACGATGGCGTGAGTATTTATGGGAGCGTAGGGCTGTATAGACTCTGTAACATAGATCATAGTCACACTTTAGGGTTTCTGTTTCCGTACGAGTGCTGCAGTGACTCCACGTGTCGTACTTTTACTTCCTTTGGCACTTCCTCTCAGTTTCAAAATAAAGTTCAGTTCTTCTCTCAGAGGAGTGAAGGAGCAGCCACAGACCAGGAAAGTTAAATACTGTATTCAAGGAGCCCAAAGCAGCCATGACTTTATTTTTCCTGAATATCATTATAAAAAGATTATTTTCCTGCTGGAACATCATAGGATTTAAATCTTATTTTAAAAATACTAATAAATATACAGGATAAACTCTGTGACATATCAGGAGCCCCGAGAGGAAGATAAGAAATAAAAATCCACTTGTGTATCATTTTACATCAGCTCATGTTCTGCTCGCTTCACCTTTAATAACGAGAATATAATCAAACTTTAAGTTTGAGGTTCTTCCAACAATCACAGAGAGTGAAGTTCTCAGTCACAAAGATAGATGTCCATCACTCTTATACTTTAAATAAAAACTGTGGTCACTGCCAAACTCATGAAATAAATAAACAAATATGTACTTTGCTTTGCACCCCAACAATTAAGGTTTCAAACATGAATTAATTATTAAAACTAATTAATAATAAAATATAACAATCTTAGTGATATCTATGTCTCATCTTCAGACATTTCTTAAGTTTTATTTCAATTTTCAGGAAATCATAATCAAAAACACTTTATTAATCCCAGAGGAGAAAATCATTTTGATTAAATAATATTTATAAAATCAAGTGATAGACATTTAAATGAGACACAGATGAACATTTGAAAAGAAGCAGAAAGTGACCAACGGCAGAATATCTTAGGGAATAACAATAATAATACTTACTGTAGCAAAACAACACAAGTTTAAAGATTGTTAATATGATTTATATTTTTGTTTCTGAAGAAAAGAAAGTCATCCGAAAAAGGTTTATCTACCTCGACTTTGAGTTTTTAATTTATAAGTTATTTTTATTCTTTTCCTCTCTTGGGTAGAGCGGTCATTACATTTAAATTCATCACTGCAGATCTTAAAATATGATGTTTCCTCTTTACTTTAAAATAAGAACATCTTTGCACTCTCACACATTGTTGATTATTAATTCTTAAGATTATGAAGGCATCATTAATCATGGCTGCTCCGGGCTTCCATACAAAGGTTTCAGTTTCAGAGGAAGAAGAAGTTTGTGGTTCAGGCTGTAGATTTAATGAAATGAAGTTTTATCTCTTGAAGCCAAAGGTTCTGGTGGTCGTTTACAACGTGTTTGTGTGCCGTCAGGATTCTTCGTGAAAATATAAATCATGTTTCAACAGAAAATAAAAAATCTCACGGCATCTGAACTGAGACCGAGATCATTGGATTGGAGAAGAATTGGATTGTGGGTAATGCTGCAGGGGAGCGCTCAAACTTCCATGGCAGAATCTGGCGGTGATTTTTGGCACTAATCCTCTTCCGTACTGAGCGGCGTAGATGTTTTTTATATAATCTTATAAATGATGATTTTTATATTACAGGAGAGATTTAAATCTATATATATATATCTATATGAGCGGCTGAAGCTGCTGCGTCTGTTCTCTTTTGGTTAAGTTTGTTTTTTTAATGATTACAGATGTTGGGGGGGTCATTAAAGTATTATAATAATCCAACATGTATTATATTTGACTTGTGCAGTGAAGATGTTCTCTTATATGAATAAACACAATAATGTGGAGATGTTTTAGATTTAGAGCAGTAGATGATCGGTTAGGGTCAGATATCATTTTCTATGAATCATATTCTGGTTTTTATTGAATAATCTCTTTGTACATAAACTCATTTATCCTCATCTCACCGTCAGATGAAACATTTGCACATGCAAACTTGTATTTTCTCACATCAACTGAAACATATCAGTGCTACAGAGGTGACCTGTTCAAGGTCACGTTAAAGGGACATCCAGCTGTTTTTATGGAGGGGACACGGGACATGTCCACAGACGGTGCGTCCCATCCAATGTTGAAAATCAGACTGTCAGGTTTAATGGAAACTCTGTCTTTTATCATCTGTCTCTTTGAAGCTGGAGTTTTAACTCGGACGTCGTCCCTGAAGGTCCCAAATCTGGACAGGAGGGGATCTTAATGAAGGACGTGTGGGTGATGGTTTCTGATGAAGTCTTCCAAACATCATCATCCAGACTGTCCTCTTGAAGGACCTTTAAGGTGAAATTCTGCTTATAAAAGCAGCTTTTTAGGAAAAACTCTGGCTTTTGTCTTTTAGAGGTGCAGGACAGTCTTCCTTTAGTCTCTGTCCAAATATCAGACAGGTAAGTCGTCCCCACAGCCCCGAGGTCTGAAAGTCCAAAGTTAGGAGCAGCCCTCATGTTTCAGGAGAAGTCTGAGGCTTTAGTTTTCCTGAAACTGCAGAATGAAGTCTTCCTTAAATCAGATGGACCAGGCTGGACCTCCTCCTGAGCCACAGTCCCGACATGCCGACAGGGGGACACTTGTCTTTTTTAGATCATGAGAGGAAGAAGACTGAAGACTGGACTCTGACTTTTCCTGTTGTTGGAAAATCCCAAATCCTCCTGAACAGCTGTTAGGTCAGAGTTCAGGGCAGCCGCTGAGGTTCAGCTTTGGCCCGTTGTCCTGAATCCAAATGAAATCTCCCTTAAATCACTCCTCTGAGACATCTGCTGGATTTTTATCTGAAGTTAAATTTTGACTCTGATTTTCAGGCGGCAGAGCGTCTCTAAAGTCTGAGCACAGATCATAAAGGCAGAGTCTAGGAAACATTTGGGCTTTTGTTTGGCTGAAGTGATCATTTCAATCTCCCTCAGATCACTTTCCCTTAATAATTCATCTGAAAAGGCTTTAAGTACAAATTCTGCCTCTACCTGCAGAGTTTAAGGAAACATTTTGGATGTATGAGCTGATTTGACCCTGATTTGACCCTGATTTGACCCTGTAGTCAGATTTGACTGTCTGAATGTTGCCGTTTGTTTGGGGTTACTCTGGCACGCCGTGGTGCGTGTGCTGTCACAGTGAGCTGACAGACTTCACATGGACAAACCTCACATTTAAAATGCTGAACTGTCCCTTTAACGTGACCTTTGTCCTTTGACCCTGAGAATACCTGTCTGAATATCTCATGCTGATCTATGCTGTAAATACAACGTACCGGAAAACTCCACATGGCAGCACAAGCTCCGCCCACGAGCTGCGTCCTCTGCCGATTCTGTTTACAACGACGACGCGACGTTGGAGAGACTTTTTTATTCCTCTGGTTCAGACGGACGACCTCGGCCGCACCCGGAGAGTGTGTGTGTGTGTAGCTAATGAATGTGTGATACACTCTTTATACGAGCTCTCTGCTTCAGTAGGTGTCGTGGTTCGACCCGGCTTCAGCCCCTCACTGTACGTGCATGTTCTCTGGTTCTTCCACTAACAGTAACATCAATAAAGTTTCTTTGACCAGCCTCTGCTGTCCGCTCCGTCTCTGAGCCCACCTCCTCCCTCAGGTGTTTTACAGATGGACCTGGTCCCGACTGAACCTTCAGGAAGCTCCACACTCACCTGGAAGAGACTGTTCATCAAGCCCCGCCCCCTTGGTTACCTGCTACCTGAGTTAGTTAAACTGTCGAGGGTCCTGATTATGACCATAAATCTGAGGTCACCTGTTGAACCGTTGAAATATTACTGATGTCTGCTAACGTTAGCTGTTAGCCGTCCTCTGCAGCACATTGCTCCATAAAGCTGAAACTGAGACTCTGATCGATGTAAAAATCAAACATTCATGTAAAGATGAAACCTGGTTTACAGAAACGCAGGTGAGTGTCAATATCACATCATACTGTGGATAAAACTCAGTGAATTTATTTCATAGATTTTTCTCTGCCTCTTAGAAAACAAAGTTCATATTTAAAGATTTCACAGACATCCTCACCCTCATGAGGAACCACCACGCCCTGTATTAAAATAAGATCATTTTATTGTGGCAGCCCTGCTCTTTCCCTCATATTATATATTATATATTATATTTAATTTCATATTTTTGAGGCAGTAATGAGTTAAATACTGATTCATATCAACATGGAAGGTTATGGCCATTATCCTGCTCCTCATAGTTTGGTCCTGGTTTTTCCTTTAATGATTTTATTAATGCTTTTTTATTGTAATTTTTTTCTTTTTATGTTGCAATATTTCAGTTCCCTCATGATTAAAAAGGATAAACTCTCTTAGCCATGTGTTTGTTTGTCAGTTGCTTTATTATTATTATTATTATTTTATTAAGATTTCTCTGGTGTGTGTTTTATTTGTATGAAGCCTCAGCTCAGGGTTTCCTCTGGTTCACATTATAATTATTATAATTCACAGATGGTTTTTGGCTGCCTCAGCACTGCTGCTCCACATTAAACTGGTTTAATCTTTTTCCAGCATTTTTAAATGCTCTTCATAAATACATGAACATCCATGTTTCTCTCACCAGCGGTCCTGAGCAGAATATCAAACATTATTCTCTGTGGTTTAATGTGAAATATTCCAGTCGTCGTGCTCTCTAATTGAGGCTGTAAGAAAAATGGCTGTGCTGCTCTCTGATTGGTGTGATTATACAAACGTGGCCGTGGGGCTGGTGCAGAAAGATAAGCTGCATAAATGTTTAAATGAGATGAAGGTTCATATTACTGAGGGTAATTATGTCTGCTGATCAATAATTAAAGCAGGGCGGCTAATATAAGTGACATAATTCAGAGTGATTATTGATAATCAGACTCCGAATCATTCAATGATTTTTCGCTTTAATTTCTCAGAGACAGAAACACTGAGCGAAGTAAAGAGCTGTATTTAATATTATATTCACTTTTATAAAATAAAAACATGTTTAAAGAGTTTGTGATATTCTTCATTTCTTATAAAGCTATAGAATATTGTTATATTTTATATGCCAGTGTTATATTAAAGGAACTTTTTTTTTTTCTATAAAAGTCTTTTCACTGGAGTACAGTGAAGAAACCAGTGTGGGATGATCTGAGCTCTGAGACATGGAGCTGCTGAAGCCTCCATCAGAAGATGGTCCACTGTGGTCATCCCCCCCCACACACACACACACACACATATGTTTTACTGTTACAGATTACTGTATGATTGCAGCCTGTGGAAACAGCTGTAGTTCATACAGGATTTACACGCAGAGGTTCAGGCTGCAGCTCCTGATCACGGCCTCAGTGACGATGCCTGATCTGCTGCACAGGAGTCACTCATGTTTGCAGGAATACTTTCTTTAGCTAACAGTGACATTATCAGTGGTAAATAATGCACACACTGCAGCAGGAGTGGAGTGGAAAAGAAGCACTCTCTTCTTGGTAGGTTAGCCTGGCTACACTCCCTCTGCAGCCACATCTGTGTTAGGTACATTTCTTTTTCTGCAGGTTCCTCAATCGAGACAAAATAGATCAGCGCTCCGAGCTAACTCTTTAAAAGCTGCAGCCTGAATTTAAGAGGATCTTTGACACAAACTGAGCCCAGAAAGTAAAGAAATGAGCCAGACTAAAAGTCTAAACCCTCTAAAGAACGCGTTTCTGACTTTATTAAATGCTGAGGAGTTTGTCAACTCACTGAATTTATTTAAAGTTTTAATGCTTTTCTGTGCTACAGATTTGGACTCTGCAGGCTGTGTCACTCTTAAATATTTCCTCTTTCAGTTTGAATGTGCGATGCTGTTTTTTTCAGTTTGATGTTAAACACTGACACATTATTTCTATACTAGATTTAAGGAAAAGCTTATTAAATGACCAAATAATGTGCAATAGAGTTTTAAATTTATATAGATGTATAGCCGTGTATTTTTAAAAAATATTGAGGGGAAAGGGGGCAAAAATATATTCAGAATTTTTAGACAGTGTGGAAACCACTGACCCTGTCACAGTAAAAAGTACAAGCACGTCACCACCTCCACCAATAAATCTGTATGATTTAGATTATCACTTTTAGAAAATTAGGGTCAAATGTACACATTTAAATATTTAATGGAACTGTGAGTCATTTACAGAATTAATTTGATCTTAAAGTCATGAACTTTTCCATTGGAAGTTTTATATCTTTTTTTAATTCACCAATAATGTCTGGCTTTTATCTTGACTTTGTCACTGTGCCAACGTGTCATACGAGATCTACATTTTCAAAAGCTGAACATTTTTTTTAGATGGTGAATAAAATGAAGAGGTTTTGTAAAATAGGATTATGTTAAATTAAGTTTTAAAACATCAATAAATATGCTGTTGGTATCCTTAAGCGCCTGATAACAGTTCCTACAGACAGGATTCAGAGTGATCATTGTGATTGATTATTTTAAGTCTGCAGGATGTTTGGGATGTGGTCCTCTCTCTATGAGATCAACAACTGCACACAAACAGCGTTAAAGACAGAAAGAGACAGGAACTTTTTTAGAGCCATCAGTTAGACCTCCAGCATCACTGATCTGACTGGAACAGTCTCTCTGGACGGCCTAATGTCGTCTTTTCATTCACTAATTCATTTCACTCTCTAATGTCAGACTGCCTGATTTTACACAGACACCAAACTGTGAACATGTACGTGATGGAGAGGATGAGACGCAGGACGATGACGCACGGACGTTACTACTGCCACATCACAGCTGTTTATACGAGACTGCTCCAGGCTTTTATTGGAGATTATAGTGATCTTTACAATATTGAACAGGTAGACAAATTATTTTAGGACCGATGTCTTGTTCATTTTCACCAAATCTTCCCATGTGTAGTCTCAATCCCTTTATTACCCATATGTGCTCGTCCTCTCTCTTTCTGAAGAATAATCACAGACAGAAATTAAATAACTGGAGAAGCACCAGTCTGTGCTGGTCCGTGTCTGTCAGACAACAGGAGTACGTATGCTGGTTAACTTTAGAAAAAGAAACAGAAATGAAAAAATCTCAATGCTGGAGTCTTTAAATTGTACCAATCATTAACAGTTCACAGTCACACAGGTGTGGTGACAGGTAACTGATGACATCACAGATACAGGTAGACTTCCTCTGAGCACGGTGGAAGAAGAGAGCCTGTCTGGTAGCTTTCTCTATGAGCTGATTTATTTAAAGGTGTCTGATATTAATGCGCACCTACTGTAAAATAAATGGCATTTCAAACTCCCCTCTGCTCCTCCAATACTTCATGTTTTCCACCCCAAACAAAATTATTTATTTATTTTTGATACTATAAGCTGAGAGGCACACAGGGCCGCAGAGGCACAGATTTGGCGTAAGCATTTTCCCACGGGTCAGAGCTTTGAAAACATCCACATAACGTATGACTTTTTTGCCACTTAAGACCCCGAAAAAAATATGCTCAAAAGTGGCTTTCTGGGACCTTTTCAGGCAGGAGAACATGCTGCTGCAGACGCTTTGGTCATCATTCACCTTCAACATGAGATTTCTTTTTTTTTTTTCTCTGAAGTACCTGCTTAGAATAAAGAAAGATATATGTGTCTTACAATTCATTATAACTTTTAAAACTTCCATAAATGCAAGAAGAAAAATTTGGGTTTAAATATGCCAACCCCCCGATGTGTTCCCAACTCCCACTCCAATCTCATCCTCCTCACTCACACTTACAACGCCAAAGGGGCGCATAGTATGAAAAAAAGTGGAAATCTCTTTCAGAGGTCTTCTTACTTCAGTCTCATTCTCAGTTTTTAGTTGTTTGCCTTTTTGTTTTCTGCTCCACTGTTTCTTATCCATTTTGCTCTCCTTCCAGCCTCGGCTCTCATGGTCACCTGAGTTGTTGTCGTCACAGCGACCAGAAAACGTATCTACACAAAATTTTTCTCGAAATTCAAAGCAGGAATCATGTCGTTACTTTATTACTTTTTTCAATTAAAATCTAATATGGAAATATAATTCAATCAACGGCAGGATGACATGGTGGGCTGGACTAGGAGGCCCGGTTGTAAGTCCATGGCCCACACCATCACAGCAGCAGCCTGAACCGCTGGGTCCAAGAAACTGGGTCATGGTTTCTCATGGGGGGGGGGCTGCAGAGCACCTCAAACAACAAACTGTTTTTTGGGGGGGTTTTTTATTGAAAATAAAGGTCAAAGATCAACATGTACTTCATTCATGGATGTTTTCTTTATTGGCTGTGGCCCTGGTCTGTGATTGGTGGATTTTGTGTTTCTTTTATGTGCTCTAATAAAAGCTGATGTGCTGTTTGTGCTCCAGTGTGTGCAGGTAAAACTGTACTGTACTGTTCTATGCTGTAGCGCCCCCCAGTGATCACACTGACTCATTACTAATAAAGGGTTTTTAAAGTGACTCATGACACTGAAACCAGATTTTATCACTAACTCAAATCTAAAAATGATCGTGTTTTCAGAGTTAATGTTCCCTCACAGACAAACCTCTGAGATTCACTTAGCGTCTGCAGCGGGACCTTCAGAGAGACAGAGGCACTGTGGAGAGTCTGAGCGAATATAAGTTTGTCTCAATGTGTCTATGTATGAGTATATGTATGAATTATTGCAAAAGTTTGTGTTTAAATGTTTGTATATATGTATGAATTTCTCGGTGTAGAAGTGAATGTGTACGTATGAAAGCATGTATGAATTTATAAACGTTTGTGTAAACTTATTAATGTATGTGTGAAAGTTTGTATGTATGAAGCATGAATGAATGTTTGTGTGTATGCATGAATGTCTTTTAGAAAAAATTGTAAGTATGAAAGCATGAATGAATATATGAATGTTTTGTCTCTAAGCATGTCTTAATTAATGGATGTTTGTGTGAATGTAATAATGAATTTGTGTATGTTTGTATATATGAAAGCATGTATAAATGTATGTGTGAATGCTTTTGTGTGAATTTTTGTAGGTATGTGTCAATGTTTGTGAGTATAAAGGCATTCATGCATGTGTAACTGTTTGTGTGGTTGCATCAATTTATATGTGAATGTTTGTATGTATGAAAGCATGTATAAAAGTTTGTGTGAATGTATGTATGAATGTATGAATGTTTGTGTAAATGTAGTATTGTATGTTTAAATATTTGTATTTCTGAAAGCATTTATAATTGTATGAATGTTTATGTGATTGTTTGTATGTATGAAAGCATGTATGAACGTATGTGTAAATGTTTGTTGTATGTTCAAAAGCATTTTTTTTATGAATCTCTGTGTATGAATGAAGTGACGTTTGCATGTTCTTGTGCAAACGTCTAAATGTTTGTGAGAATGTACGTAATTTTGTGAGTATGAAAGAATTGTGCAAATGTATGAATGTTTTTGTAAATATTTGTATGTATGAAATAATGTATGTGTTAATGTATTTAAGTATGAAAGCATGTATGAATGTAAAAATGTTTATGTGAATGGCTGTATGGATGGAAGCTTGTATGAATGTATTTGTGAAGGTTTGTATGAATGCATGTTTTGTTAATTTTTGTGTGTGTAAAAGCATTTATGAGTGTTTTAATGTTTTTGTAAATGTTTGAATGTATGTATGCATGTATGAGTGTTGGATTAAATGTATGAATGTATGTATGAATGTTTGTGTTAATGTAATGTATGTATGTAAGTATGAAAGCATGTCTGAATGTATAAATGTTGATGTGAATGTTTGTGTATATGAAAGAATGTATGAATGTAGGTGTCAATATCTGTATGTATGAAACCGTTTTTTAATTCATGAATCTCTGTGTGAATGTATGAATGTATGACAGCATTTGTAAATGTATCTGTGAAGGTTTGTATGAATGTATGTATGTGTATATAAAAGCATGTATTAGTATTCTAATGTGTGTGTAAATGCATGAATGTGTGTTTGTATTGTAGCAAGATGAACTCAAAAATCCTAAAAGGACAAGAATGCCTTCACTTCCCCTTCTTCCCTCTCTTCTGAGGACCCCACTGTAACTCACTAGAGAAATGTGGAGCCATAAAGTCCCTCTTCTTTCCCGCCATCTACAACGAGCAGACACCTTTGTTGATGCTAGAGATGTTATTTATTACTCTGGACTTTCTCCCTAAGCCCTGGTTGGCTGAGACCTGATAAGGTGTTCGAACAGACTGCGTTCCCAGAGGCTTAAATAATCCTTTTCTACTCCCAGGGATTCTTCTGTGACACCTAAGATGACTTTTGACCTCCCTGGTTAGTCGGACTCCTCATCTCTGCCCAAATGTAGAAAACAGATGATTTTCAGCCAACAGAAAACCACAACCTTATAAACTCTTTAATGAAACAATGGACACATCTAACATGTCATATTTTATCCTGACAAGAAAAATGCTTTCTGATGATGTGACTTCTGTGTTTCTAGCCCTAAAAATGCCAAAGCTATGAATATGTTGCAATATACTGTATTTTTTTGAAGCCTCTGTCTGATGCTTCCCCTTCTCATGGACCAACAGCGCCCCTCAGTGGAAAACTGAGGAGAGAACTTCCATCCAGAAATGTACCTTTACTCTTCATTATTTCCTGTTTTATTGAAGGAATGTTCATTATAGAATTCCTATACATTAAGTTTTGGTAGCATAACATCTCAAAGGCATGCAAACTTAACCACATATATTTTGTTTGTTCATTTTTTTAATAAGAATGAAACCATTTTACTCTTTCTTATTGTTTAAACATGGACATGTTTGATATCAAAAAGTTCATCTTAAGATTTTCTATTCATTTGGAGCGTTTATATTAGGTGGTTATCAAAGTACAACTTCATATTTTGGCCAAATGTAAGCTGATAAAGTTTTTGTTACTCATCTAAGAGCCCTTCTTCTGGGCAACGCTTCTCAGAAGTAAACGCAGAGAGACACTTTCTTCTCTCTCTCTTCTTCTTTGACTTTTCATCCCTAAACTTCGTTTTACATCTTCTTTTACGGTCTTATCCGTTTTTCTTTTTGTCAGCACGGCTCTCCTACATCGTTTTTGTCTAAGTAACTTAACACACCAGACAGTTTTCTCCATAAGCCAGTAAGCTGTAAGACTCTAAAGATTTGTTTCATAGTAAATGGACTTTTGTTATTAATTTCGGAACAATATTCGTCTGACCAACAAATTAATTTTGGAATTAATTACGAATCGTCTTTTCATCTAATCGAGACCTCAAAGCTCCAGCCACCAGACAACAGAACCTGTTTAAGTCGAAATCTAAGACGGCACCTCTCTCCCGTGGAAACTACAGGATCAGCTCGCTTCAGGACATCATCTCACTGGATCCATCGCGTTGGGTCGAGAGCGGGCTTCTCAGCCTCCCTTTGGGACGACTCTGAACCAGAACAGTCCTTCACCCCCCTGGTAGCTCACAGACCAGTTTGAGAATCCCCTAACAACGAAACAACGAAACAACGTCATAGTAAGACTGTGGTTCTGAACTCCTCCAGACGGGCCTGAGCATCTTGGTTTAATTCTCTATTAACTTCCCCTGATTTGACCTTTCTAAGGTAGTTTAATTCGTTAAATTAATTCTCCATAACCAGTCAATATATTTAAATGATTCTCAAGGGTTCATAACTTCTTTGCTTATTCACAGCACCATTGAGTCATCAGCATGACTCTGACATTTCTTCCTTCTTAAGTGTTTTATTTTACTTTATTTTGTCTTATATATCCATCACATACTTTTTAATAAATCACCCTTAAATTTAAAGTTCTGTCTGTTGGTATTCTATTTGGAAGATTGACATCACTGTATGAGAGCTCTGTCTTGAGACTTGAGATTGGTGAAATTGATCAAATTTGATTTAATTGATTTATCTGATTTATTTAAATTAAAAAATAAATCATTTAATGAATTAAAATTTGTTTCTTTTATATAAAAAGGGTGGTGCCCCTTTAATAACAAGAGCAAATGAGATATTAAATTAATATTGATTTCTTTAATTAATATCCAGTAATATCCAGAAATGTTTGTATGAATGTTTGTGAGTGTTAATGTATGAATGTTTGTGAGTGTTAATGTATGAATGTTTGTGTGAATGTTAGTAAGTGTTAATGTATGAATGTTCGTGTGAATGTTTGTAAGTGTTAATGTATGAATGTTTGTATGAATGTTTGTAAGTGTTAATGTATGAATGTTCGTGTGAATGTTTGTGAGTGTTAATATGTGAATGTTTGTGTCAATGTATGAATGTTTGTATGAATGTTTGTAAGTGTTAATGTATGAATGTTCATGTGAATGTTTGTGAGTGTTAATGTGTGAATGTTTGTAAGTGTTAATGTATGAATGTTTGTATGAATGTTTGTAAGTGTTAATGTATGAATGTTTGTAAGCGTTAATGTATGAATGTTTGTGTGAATGTTTGTAAGTGTTAATGTATGGATGTTTGTGTGAATGTTTGTAAGTGTTAATGTATGAATGTTTGTGTGAATGTTTGTAAGTGTTAATGTATGAATGTTTGTATGAATGTTTGTAAGTGTTAATGTATGAATTTTTGTGTGAATGTTTGTAAGTGTTAATATATGGATGTTCGTGTGACTGTTTGTGAGTGTTAATGTATGAATGTTTGTCTGAATGTTTGTGAGTGTTAATGTATGAATGTTTTTGTGAATGTTTGTAAGTGTTAATGTATGAATGTTCATGTGACTGTTTGTGAGTGTTAATGTGTGAATGTTTGTAAGTGTTAATGTATGAATGTTTGTGTGAATTTTTGTAAGTGTTAATGTATGAATGTTTGTGTGAATGTTTGTAAGTGTTAATGTATGAATGTTTGTAAGTGTTAATGTATGAATGTTTGTAAGTGTTAATGTATGAATGTTTGTGTGAATGTTTGTAAGTGTTAATGTATGAATGTTTGTATGAATGTTTGTAAGTGTTAATGTATGAATTTTTGTGTGAATGTTTGTAAGTGTTAATGTATGGATGTTCGTGTGACTGTTTGTGAGTGTTAATGTATGAATGTTTGTCTGAATGTTTGTGAGTGTTAATGTATGAATGTTTTTTTGAATGTTTGTAAGTGTTAATGTATGAATGTTCATGTGACTGTTTGTGAGTGTTAATGTGTGAATGTTTGTAAGTGTTAATGTATGAATGTTTGTGTGAATTTTTGTAAGTGTTAATGTATGAATGTTTGTGTGAATGTTTGTAAGTGTTAATGTATGAATGTTTGTAAGTGTTAATGTATGAATGTTTGTAAGTGTTAATGTATGAATGTTTGTATGAATGTTTGTAAGTGTTAATGTATGAATGTTTGTGTGAATGTTTGTAAGTGTTAATGTATGGATGTTCGTGTGAATGTTTGTAAGTGTTAATGTATGAATGTTCGTGTAATGTTTGTAAGTGTTAATGTATGGATGTTCGTGTGACTGTTTGTGAGTGTTAATGTGTGAATGTTTGTAAGTGTTAATGTATGAATGTTTGTCTGAATGTTTGTGAGTGTTAATGTATGAATGTTTGTGTGAATGTTTGTAAGTGTTAATGTATGAATGTTCATGTGACTGTTTGTGAGTGTTAATGTGTGAATGTTTGTAAGTGTTAATGTATGAATGTTTGTGTGAATGTTTGTAAGTGTTAATGTATGAATGTTTGTAAGTGTTAATGTATGAATGTTTGTGTGAATGTTTGTAAGTGTTAATGTATGGATGTTCGTGTGAATGTTTGTAAGTGTTAATGTATGAATGTTTGTGTGAATGTTTGTAAGTGTTAATGTATGAATGTTCGTGTGACTGTTTGTGAGTGTCAATGTGTGAATGTTTGTAAGTGTTAATGTATGATTGTTTGTATGAATGTTTGTAAGTGTTAATGTATGAATGTTTGTGTGAATGTTTGTAAGTGTTAATGTATGGATGTTCGTGTGAATGTTTGTAAGTGTTAATGTATGAATGTTTGTATATATGAAAGCATGTACGAAAGCATCAGTGGCGGTCGGTATATTAAGGTGCTGTGGGCGGAGCCCCACCTGAGCTGCGTGAGCCAAAAGAGATGTCTGCTGTCTGCCTGAAAATGATCAAAATAAGGAAATCATGCTATTATATTAATCATTCAATAAACGTGTATCTCAGTCCATCAGCATTCTCTCCACCCAGCCTCGGGTCGGAATCAGAATGTCTGTGCTCTCACACATGCTCAGATCACAGTTTTGCATTAAAAAGTTAGCTTATCCTCGCCAAATAAAAAAAAAAAACCTTAAGGGGCGCTAGGGACCAGCGCCCAAGCGTTCCTAATTTGCATAACGTCATCACGTTCATAAGCAGATTGGTCACAAACAGACGCACAGCTACAATGTGTCTGACGGAGCTGAGGAGAACATAACAGGAGAAGCTGCAGGTGAAAGAGCTCAGACCTGATCAGCCGAACATCAGAATTAATCAGCAGTCCACAGACAATGGGCGACCATACACTCGGTTTACACTTCTGGATTTTTTAAACAGGTTAAATGACCTCCTCCACGATGTATTAAGAGTGCAAAACAGAGAGGGTTTACTTTTCACAGGCAAACTTTTAGTAGATCTGGCCCAATGCTTCTCATCATGTTATATTGTGAGAAAGTGAGAAATACACTGTAGAATAGGCCTTAAATAATATAATAGTCTGCTTTTATGGAGGTGTTATGTTAATTTGCATTGTTGCTATGAAATGAACACATATATTCATACAATATGCTTTTATATATTAAGTCATTGGAAAGCTGCCTCATGGCCATCTCCATATTGTATTAAATTGGTGTATTCATTTTTTAGGTTTGTGACACTGTCTTAGGCCGTGCAAAAGATTTTGCAGGGTAATACATTTGATAATCTCAATTTTAGGCTTTAAAAAGTCTTAAATCTGTCCATATTTTGTAAAGTGGGCTTAAACAATATTTTTGTCAGGTCTTAAATCATGTATGTAAATTTACAGCTTCCTTTGTTGCCCCCTTTTTGTTTAATTACTTGTTAAACTAACAAGAACTAAATTAAAACAAAAAAAATCTGAAAAACTAAATCAAAATAAAAACCAATTTAGTTTTAAAAAGTATAATAACCCTGACACACACTCACTGACTCCATTGTATATAATACATTTGTTCTTGATTGTTTATGGGCTGTTCTGTGGCAATAAATCTGATTCCTTTGAAAGCAATTCTGTGACTGCAATTTTCCATAGCCTACTTTTTCTGACTTTGTGTAGATCTTAAATTTAATTCATAATTGTCTTGAAAAGGTCTTTAAAAGCCTTAAATTTGTTAAAACCTGCAGAAACCCTGTTTTTGGTATATGTTTATTTTGGAGTTACAGTCCCTCCTGGAGAAAACTGCATGAGCCACCACTGGAAAGTATGTGTCAATATTTTTATATATGAAAGCATTTTTGACTTCATGAATCTCCGTGTGAATGTATGAATGTATATGTGAAAGTTTGTATTAATGTGGTCATGTATGACTGTTTGTATACATGTTTGACTGAATATATGAATGTTTTGATATTTTGCATGAATGTATTTTTTGTCTTTATGTATAAATCTGTCTGAATATTAATTTTCTATATCACTAATCCCTTTTGGGGTTGTGGGGGGGCTGGAGCCTATCCCAGCTGTCACTGGGCGAGAGGCGGGGTACACCCTGAACCAGTCGCCAGCCAATCACAGGGCCACATAGAGATAGACAACCATTCACGCTCACACTCATACCTAAGGGCAATTTAGAGTCACCAGTCAACCTAATGAGCATGTTTTTGGTCTGTGGGAGGAAGCCGGAGTGCCCGGAGAGAACCCACGCATGCACGGGAAGAACATGCAAACTTCACACGGATAGGCCCGGCCCGGGGATCAAACCGGCGACCTTCTTGCTGTGATGCATGTGCACTACCTGCTGCACCACCGTGCTGTCTGAATATATGTATGTTAAATAATTTATGAATGTATGAATGTTAAAATACAAATAAAAATAAGAATGTATGTTTAAATAAATTTAAGTTTAAATGCTACTAATTAATTTTAAACACACATTAAAAAACTCCATGTGTTTAGATGTCTTTATATGAACACTGGATGCATGTTTGTTTATACGTGTTCAACATGTCATACATGTTTTCGTCACGGTCACAGGTAAAGGTGAGAATACATCACTGAGGACACCTGAAGATGGACCTGCACAGTTTGACTTTATTTCATGAATAAATATACAATAAATACAAACACACAGATATAAACAAGTCACTAACAAGATGTTCATCCTGATGCTAATGTTAGCCCTCCAGCTGGGACATGATGGACGAGCAAAAGACACATGGACCCTCAGACACGGAGAAGATCAGCCTGTTTGCACCTGAGGGGTGGACTACGACAATCAGGGGGTCAGTAAGGTCTGGGACTGTGGTCTGATGGGACTGTGGTCGTATGAACTGAGGTCTAATGGACTGAGGTCTAATGGACTGGGGTCTAATGGACTGGGGTCTGATGGACTGGGGTCTGATGGACTAAGGTCTGATTTGACTGTGGTCTGATGGGACTGAGGTCTGATGGACTGTGGTCTGATGGACTGAGGTCTGCTGGACTGAGGTCTAATGGACTGTGGTCTGATGGGACTGAGGTCTAATGGACTGAGGTCTAATGGACTGTGGTCTGATGGGACTGAGGTCTGATGGACTGGGGTCTGATGGACTGTGGTCTGATGGGACAAAGGTCTGATGGACTGGGGTCTGATGGACTGTGGTCTGATGGGACTGAGGTCTGATGGACTGTGGTCTGATGGACTGTGGTCTTATGGACTGAGTCTAATGGACTGTGGTCTGATGGGACTGAGGTCTAATGGACTGAGGTCTAATGGACTGTGGTCTGATGGGTCTGAGGTCTGATGGACTGGGGTCTGATGGACTGTGGTCTGATGGGACTGAGGTCTGATGGGCTGAGGTCTGATGGACTGTGGTCTTATGGACTGAGGTCTGATGGGACTGAGGTCTGATGGACTGCGGTCTGATGGACTGAGGTCAGATGGGACTGAGGTCTGATGGACTGCGGTCTGATGGACTGTGGTCTGATGGGACTGAGGCCTAATGGACTGAGGTCTAAAGGGCTGTGGTCTGATGGGACTGAGGTCTGATGGACTGCGGTCTGATGGACTGAGGTCAGATGGGACTGAGGTCTGATGTACTGTGGTCTAATGGACTGAGGTCTGATGGGACTGAGGTCTGATGGACTGCAGTCTGATGGACTGAGGTCAGATGGGACTGAGGTCTGATGGACTGAGGTCTAATGAACTGTGGTCTGATGGGACTGAGGTCAGATGGGACTGAGGTCTAATGGACTGAGGTCTAATGGACTGTGGTCTGATGGGACTGAGGTCTAATGGACTGAGGTCTAATGGGCTGTGGTCTGATGGGACTGTGGTCTGATGGACTGCGGTCTGATGGACTGAGGTCAGATGGGACTGAGGTCTGATGTACTGTGGTCTAATGGACTGAGGTCTGATGGGACTGAGGTCTGATGGACTGCAGTCTGATGGACTGAGGTCAGATGGGACTGAGGTCTGATGGACTGAGGTCTAATGAACTGTGGTCTGATTGGACTGAGGTCAGATGGGACTGAGGTCAGATGGGACTGAGGTGTAATGGACTGAGGTCTAATGGACTGTGGTCTGATGGGACTGAGGTCTAATGGACTGAGGTCTAATGGACTGTGGTCTGATGGGACTGAGGTCTGATGGGACTGTGGTCTGATGGACTGAGGTCTGATGGGACTGTGGTCTGATGGACTGAGGTCTGATGGACTGAGGTCTGATGGGACTGTGGTCTGATGGGACTGAGGTCTGATAGACAGAGGTCTGATGGACTGAGTTCTGATGGGACTGAGGTCTAATGGACTGTGGTCTGATGGGACTGTGGTCTGATGGGACTGAGGTCTGCTGGGACTGTGGTCTGATGGACTGAGTTCTGATGGACTGAGGTCTGATGGGACTGAGGTCTGATGGACTGTGGTCTGATGGGACTGAGGTCTAATGGACTGAGGTCTAATGGACTGCAGTCTGATGGACTGTGGTCTGATGGGACTGAGGTCTAACAGACTGAGGTCTAATGGACTGTGGTCTGATGGACTGTGGTCTGATGGACTGATGGGACTGAGGTCTTATGGACTGTGGTCTGATGGGACTGAGGTCTAATGGACTGTGGTCTGATGGGACTGAGGTCTGATGGACTGTGGTCTGATGGACTGATGGGACTGAGGTCTGATGGACTGTGGTCTGATGGGACTGATGGACTGTGGTCTGATGGGACTGAGGTGGGACTGAGGTCTAATGGACTGAGGTCTAATGGACTGTGGTCTGATGGGACTGTGGTCTGATGGGACTGAGGTCTGATGGGACTGTGGTCTGATGGACTGAGTTCTGATGGACTGAGGTCTGATGGACTGAGGTCTAATGGACTGTGGTCTGATGGGACTGAGGTCTAATGGACTGAGGTCTAATGGACTGAGGTCTGATGGACTGAGGTCTAATGGACTGTGGTCTGATGGGACTGAGGTCCAATGGACTGTGGTCTGATGGGACTGAGGTCTGATGGACTGAGGTCTGATGGACTGAGTTCTGATGGACTGAGGTCTGATGGGACTGTGGTCTGATGGGACTGAGGTCTGATGGACTGAGGTCTGATGGACTGAGTTCTGATGGGACTGAGGTCTAATGGACTGAGGTCTAATGGACTGTGGTCTGATGGGACTGTGGTCTGATGGGACTGAGGTCTGATGGACTGAGGTCTGAGATCTACTTAAGCAGCCTTTTGTTTTGGCCGAATCACCAGAGTCTGTTTGAGGACTTTTCTTTCCGTCTCTTTTACAGTTTTTCTCTTTGGCTCATTTCTTGAAACAGAAACTTCATTCTCGAAATCACGTGGACAAACCTACAACCCACTTGGCAATTGTTCACAACTGAACTGAATTTCTCATTCATTACATCAAATTGCAAATGTCTTAGTATATCTCTCAATATTTAGGACATCTTTGCAAACGATTAAGTACAGTTAGGCTACATTTAGCACAGTTTCCAAGTGAAGTGATGTTGTTGATCTAAACCAGTCGTTGATTCTCAGTCTAATGGTCGTTCTCTCCAAAACATGTCAGCATCATTTCATTGTATACGTCTTCACATGCACAACAGTCTGTTACATATACAGCTACATATACATCTGAAGGTTACATATAATTTTGCTTGTTCTTTGTCAATGTGTTTGTATTACAGTATCTTATGTTGTATATATTTTCTTTTTACTCTGATATATAGAATTTACTTTGTGTGTGTGAATACAGTTTTTTCCCATTGCTGACATGCATCGTACAAATATTTAAACTGACACACAGAGACCAAAACCTCTTTTCAAGAACTCTAAACACATTTTCCACTTTACTCACATTTTGAAATTCAAAATGGCACTTTTTACTGTAAATGCACTGAACAAGGTTTTCTGAATAAGACACAACCTGACCTAAAGTCACGTTTGCCATTTCCAAACACAGCTGCCTAATTATTTTTCCAGCCTTCTTTTTTTTTGCTTTATATTTTTTCTGCACATTTTTTCGGCAGTTTTCTTTTTCAGTTGACTGTTTTTTGCAAGTATATTTTGTTCACTCCAATGTAAATATATCTGCTGTGCACATGTTGCACTGACTTGTTTGGTGAAAAATAGAAAACTAAATGTTTCACCAGCATGTGTGTGCATCTGCCAGTACTTCTGTGCATGTGAACAATCAGAAGAATTTTCTACATTTTGAACTTTTTTAGTATGATGGAAAAGCATACTAAAGATGAGAGTGCTTTTCATTCTGCCCAACAGTGTGTAGTTGGTTAGACAAAAATCTGGTCATATGAATGAAGTGTGTGCCACTTGTGCTAATGTTTGATTTTGATAATGCTAAATGTAGTTTTGGTAGCAGTGCTTTATTTTGCAGGACATATGAGGCCTTTTGAAGTTTTGGTGTGTGGTTTTGTGAATTATGTGAAGTATTTTTGATAAAACCAGCCTGGTTGGCAAAATTGAGATTGAGCAATTGGCAAAACTGTAGTAATGGTTCCAATTTCCTTGGCAGTATGAGTGCAAAGTGTGATGTCAAACCTTGGAGGTTATTCTTACCGTAAAATCCTTTTATTGTTTGTTTGTTTGTTTGTTTGTTTTTCCAGTTTTATACACAGTTGTATTCTGTTAGCCAGACAAAAAAACTAGTACAGTAACCATTCAATGAAGGACTGGGCTCAGACTGAGAGGTGGACATGAGGGACATTTCAACGGTCCTCTGCCACAGTGACAAAACATCCAAACATTCTGACCTGCAGTGCTCACACAACGCCAGCGGGACCATGCATTTTAAGGGCACTGGCTATTTACATGAGAGAGGAATTTAGATTTGACACGAGTGAAGTGTTTTGGGAGAGAGATGAGCGTCTGCAGGTGAGCCATGGTGCCGTGCTGAACTGTAAGACTGTTTTGCCAAATAATCTCAGAGTTTTGAGAATGTAATGTCTGTTTCAAGAAATGAGCCAAACCAATGGAGAAAAACTGTAATCCGAGGCTTCAGTGAACCATACGAGTGATTTCTGTCAGATTCAGATTCTGTTTTCATTTTTGTTTTATCTCTCTGGTCACACAAGTTTTAAAATGTTCATTTGACAGCATCATGTCATAAATATTCTGAGAGCTCAGGCTGTCTTGGAGAAAAGATGTCTTCAACTCAGTTGACTTGTTTGACCTTCATTATTAAATTCAAGGTGACTGAAGACAGCATAGAGCTGAAAGACATGATAGTGCTTTTATTTTGGTAAGTAAGTGTACCCAGACTTTCTCAGATGGTTGATTGCTAAATATTTAGGCTGTTAATTTGAAAATCCCATTTATTTCCTGACATGTTTTGTTTCAAAGCTGTGGTCAAAAACAGCATGAGAACAAAATCCAAAGAAGAATGAAGATGTCAGACTTAAGACGCCTCTGTGGCAACGATCAAACTCTCTGAGACTTTATCATCTTCATTTCCAACATCCACTCCCAGACTGTCCCGTGATGACAGGAGCCCTGTCTGTTCGCGGTCCACCCCTCACGGCGGAGCTCAAACCTGCAGACCGTTCTGAGGGACGCAGTGACCCGCAGTCATGGAGGAGGATAAACACGGAGCTGATCCACACTCACACACACTCACAGGGGATTCTGCCCTTTAGTACGAGGATGCTGAGGAGTATTACACACACACACAGGCACGGTCTGACAACAAGCAGCTCGCTCTGGGTCTCTACGGAAACAGGAAGAGAGGGGGCGGGGCTTCATCAAGAAGTTCAGGTAACACGTGTTGGTAGGCTACTTTGGTTTGTCGCTTCTCGTCTACGGTCTCACCTCCGCCAGGAACACGAGGAGGAGGATCAGCCCCGGGACTCCAAAGACCTGCAGGGGGACAGGGACAGAAAGTCATGGTGTCCTTCAGAAAGGTCAACAAAAACAATAATAACACGTTTCTATTGGTTTATGATCTGTCAGGTGTTTTTGTGTTTCTCTGTTTCATTAATAAGGACAGACCTGGAGAGTGGAGAGAGCAGGAAATGACATGCAGGAAAGGGGCTTTAGGTCTGCTTTAAACCCAGACCACCTACGGGGAGGACCACAGAGACGCCTGTCCTCAACTTGTCCTCAGCCCGTCCTCAGCCTGTCCTCAGCCTGTCCTCAGCCCGTCCTCAGCCTGTCCAGCCTGTCCTCAGCCCGTCCTCAGCCTGTCCAGCCTGTCCTCAGACTGTCCTCAGACTGTCCTCAGACTGTCCTCAGCCTGTCCTCAGACTGTCCTCAGACTGTCCAGCCTGTCCTCAGCCTGTCCTCAGACTGTCCTCAGCCTGTCCAGCCTGTCCTCAGCCTGTCCAGCCTGTCCTCAGCCTGTCCTCAGCCCGTCCTCAGCCTGTCCTCAGCCTGTCCTCAGCCCGTCCTCAGCCTGTCCAGCCTGTCCTCAGCCCGTCCTCAGCCTGTCCAGCCTGTCCTCAGCCTGTCCTCAGACTGTCCTCAGCCTGTCCTCAGCCTGTCCTCAGCCTGTCCTCAGACTGTCCTCAGCCTGTCCAGCCTGTCCTCAGCCTGTCCAGCCTGTCCTCAGCCTGTCCTCAGCCCGTCCTCAGCCTGTCCTCAGCCTGTCCTCAGCCCGTCCTCAGCCTGTCCAGCCTGTCCTCAGACTGTCCTCAGCCTGTCCTCAGCCTGTCCTCAGCCTGTCCTCAGACTGTCCTCAGCCTGTCCAGCCTGTCCTCAGCCTGTCCAGCCTGTCCTCAGCCTGTCCAGCCTGTCCTCAGCCTGTCCAGCCTGTCCAGCCTGTCCTCAGCCTGTCCAGCCTGTCCTCAGCCTGTCCTCAGCCTGTCCTCAGACTGTCCAGCCTTTCATTTGATTTTAGCTCAAGAGGTTTGTTTTTTTAACAGTCTAAAATGAAACAGAGTTTAGTGATCAGGATCATGTGATCAGGATCATGTGATCAGGATCATGTGGTCAGGATCATGTGATCAGGATCATGTGATCAGGATTGTGTGATCAGGATCATGTGGTCAGGATCATGTGATCAGGATCATGTGATCAGGATCATGTGGTCAGGATCATGTGATCAGGATCATGTGATCAGGATTGTGTGATCAGGATCATGTGGTCAGGATCATGTGATCAGGATCATGTGATCAGGATTGTGTGATCAGGATCATGTGATCAGGATTGTGTGATCAGGATCATGTGGTCAGGATCATGTGATCAGGATCATGTGGTCAGGATCATGTGATCAGGATCATGTGGTCAGGATCATGTGATCAGTCTGTGATCTTGTTTCAGGCCTAGACGCTGATCTGATGTCTGATTTAATCTTTTATTTTAATCTGTAATTTGTTATGCATGTTGTTCAGCTGCTGGTGGGACTCCTCTTCTCAGAGATCTTTGTCCCTCAGGAGGAGCAGTCCTGCTCGATAAAGTTCAGTTCAGTCATAGTCATTCAAAGACCTCAGAAGATCAGGAGGGCCAGCAGATGTTTGTATCTGAGAGATTTAGGAGAAACTCACGAGTAGCTGGTGTGCTGCTGTCGTCTGCGGGCGCTCCTCATCTTCTCAAAGCGAGCCTCCATCTCCTCCAGGACCTTCGGAGTGTACCGGACCACCAGCTTCACCGAACCCTGGGCCGCCTTCAGCAGCTCCACGGCCTTCTCATGGTGCTCGCCCTCCACACTCTGCAGACACACAACGCTCAGATCAGACCTCCACCTACCCTCAGGAGGCGCCTCCTCCTTCATCTACCCTCAGGAGGCGCCTCCTCCTTCATCCACCCTCAGGAGGCGCCTCCTCCTTCATATACCCTCGGGAGGCGCTCCTCCTTCATCCACCCTCAGGAGGCGCCTCCTCCTTCATATACCCTCAGGAGGCGCTCCTCCTTCATCCACCCTCAGGAGGCGCCTCCTCCTTCATATACCCTCAGGAGGATAAAGTAATTTTGTGAAGTGGTGAAAATCAGGGAATCTATTGGCTGGACAGTTTCCCCAAAATCAGCCCAGCTATGCTGTCCCAGCTGTACAAAGGTCAAAGGTGAGTGGGTGACAGACACAGGGGGATATTAACTCGGTTTTTGCACTTTTGTATGAGCAGCTTTATAAATCTGAGGTCAATCCTTAGGCAGGTAACCAAGAGACACTTTTCTTTAATATCAACTCTCCAGAAACGTTAGGAGATTAGAACGACTTTCTGGACAGCCCCTGAGAGTAGAGGAGTTTAAAGAAGCCATTTGATCGAAGAGGGCTGGAGCATGGCCTGGTCCTGGTCCTGGTCCTGGTCCTGGTCCGGACACTTTCCCTCAGAATATTTTCAGAACATGTTGACAGACTGGCTCCTGTCCTTAAAACAGTCTATGATGAGTCATTCTCATTGGGAAAACTAACTAAAACATTTAATGAAGGGCTGATCTCCCTAATTGTTAAAAAACATCGAGATCCCACTGATTTAGACGTTTTCGACCAGTCAGCCTGATCAGTGTAGACTGTAAAGTTCTGACAAAAGTTCTGGTGAAGAGGCTACAGAGCATTCTAGCACACTGAATACACTCGGATCAGGGGGATTCACTGAAGGACGGTCCTCTTCAGATAACGTTAGACTATGGCACCTCACACGGCTTCATGGAGATGAAAGCACTCCAACAGCTGCCTTCTCCTTAGAAGGCCTTCGATAGGGTGGAGAGTGGTTTTTTGTGGCACACGTTTGGGACATTTGGGTTTGGGAAAGGTTTTGTCAAATGCGTGAACGTGATCTATTCAGATCCCAGGGCGACAGTGATGACTGACCTCGCCCTTCTTTGGCCTAAAGGTGCGTTCACACCGAACGCGACTTTGGCGACCAAGATCGCGTCGCAAACCCAAGTCCTGTCGCCTGTTCATAGCTCATTTTGTCACCGTCGCCGTTGCTCAGTGACGTCACGCCTACTCAAGTTTCACACCGCGATCATATCATATATCATATAATAGGAGGTATTAGCTGACATTTTTCCAACTGTATCCTTTTCACTCACCTACCAACCACAAAACACTGCAGCTGATGGCCCTGCAGCAGCATCTTCTGTGAGTTCTCTGTGGTCCGTCTAGGCGGAACTAATGTTCCCACTAACTAATGTTCCCCACGTGGACATAGATTGTCACGGGTGTCAATCACGCCCCCACACAACGCTGATTGGCTCTCACGGCGCGACATCGCCTGAAAGTTCAAATATTTTAACTTTGGTGACGGAGCGCCGTGACCTGCTTCGTGTGCAAAGCGACCCCAGAGATCCAATCTGCAGCAACAGGGGCGCCGCCCCCATGTCTCCAAAGATGCGACCAAGTCGCCCAGAACGCGTCTGCGCATCGCGTGAGATCTGGTCACGTGTGGTCCTGGCTGATCGTGGCTGTACATTGACTCTGCATGGAGAGTGGCCGCTGAGGTCGCCCGAGTCGCGTTCGGTGTGAACGCACCTTAACAAGTGGGACCAAACCAAGAGACCACTTCTTTTTCCCTTGTTCCTCGAGCCCCCAGCCACTGCGATTAGGACAGAAACTTCTATTAAAATATTACATTTTATTCCTTTTCAAAGACCCTATGGTCTCCATCCCTAATGTTTCATCAACAATTGAATCATCTTCAAAATTATCAGGCTATAAAATAAATAGGTAAAACTCTGAAGGTATACCAGTGAGGGTGCAGCCAATCAGTGATCTCTACATTCCAGTTTAAGGTTATCCCATCTGGAATGAAATATCTAGGGATTAGATTATGCTCAGGGAAGGAAATATAATCTCTATTAATACAGCTCCTTTAATTCAAGAAATGAAGACAAATTTGGACAAATGGAAATTGATAAACCTCAGTTTGTGGGGGAAAATTAATATTATAAAGATGGCAGTCGCTCCACAATTCAGTTACATATCTGTGATGATACCAGTCACCATCTCTGACAGAGTCTTCAACAATATAATCGTACGATTACAGGCTTCTTATGAAACAGGAAAAAAAGCTCAGAATTGAGGAAGCTCTCTGCCTCAAGAGGTATTGTGGGACTGGCTCTTCCAAATATGGAATTATACAGCACAGCATTGAAATGAACAAGCTAACAAATCACTGGACAGAACATGGGTCAAGCCCTAGGTGGGTTAAGATCGAGAAGGAACTTGCAGCTCCATTTAATATTGTGAAATTATGGTCACAGAAGAAAACAGACAGACAGACAGAAGGAGAAAACCTGATCTTACACACTCTCAGTGGGCATGGGCAGGAGCTCATAAGATCTTTGGGATCTGACAGTATAAGCAGGGTTATTCTTCTATATGGAATAACCCTTCACTATGTACAGGGACAAAGACAAGTTTCTGGGCAAAAGGGATACGTGTTGTCAATAACCTCAACAGGGACCAGTCATTTATATCATCTCAGGACCTTCAGGAACACTGTGATTGGACAGATAAAGGGGATTTCTGGAAGTATTTACGGCTGAGGAGTAATGGAGAGGAAGGAGAAAATAAGGTTCAAGAACTTCTCAATTGTCATCATACTCACTGTTTCATAGAAAAATATCAAATGTTCAAACAAGAATACGTGAAAGCTTGAGACTAATATGGCAAAAGGACCTCAGTGGTGAGATTAGTGAAGATGTGTGGCTGTGATCTCAGGCTGGGCTACGAGGGATGCACATCCACTGTAAGATGGACACAGAAATTATTCTACACCAGTGAAATTGTTCAAACTGGGATGAACTCAGGACAATACATGCTGGAAATGCCATGATGAGTTGGGCACAGTCCTTCATGCCATATTGGACTGTTCTGTGGTTCTGCCCCTCTGGAGGGCGGTGCTGAACAACCTTGAGGGATGGCTTAAACGACCTTTACCAGAGCCCACATAGAGCAGAGCTTGTGGTTAATACTGTTTCCACTAACACAAGTCAGTTATGGGACGTCTTTCTGGACTACATAAGGGGTGTAACGCCTTAGAGGGGTGCAAGGGATGATGGGAAGGAAGGACAGGTGTTGTTATGCAGGTGATGTATTTATGTATGCCTTCAATGTATATGAATCCTGAGGAGTGCCAAGGGGAGGGGCTGCCTTTATGTTGTAAGATCAGTGTTTTATTTTTATCAATTTTATATTTTATTTTTATATTGATCACTAAATTTATCTTCATGTCCTGTCTATCTGTTTCTCCTCTTTACCTTCTTAAACAGACTTTTAATTTGTTTATGTCACATCTGAGACATTTGAAAATGTTTGTAAAGATGTTTTGTTAAAACAAATAAAAATTTGAATTGCAAAAAAAATCATTTAAAAGTACAGTGGGTGTGGCTTCATCTTCCTCACACTGTGCTCTAATGTGTACTGTCCCTGTGGAGCCGCTGTGAGCTAAACCAACAAAAGAACAGGACATGAAATATGACATTGATATCTGATGTATCAGGATCTGAAGTGGGCGGAGCTTCTTACCACCCCATTGACGGATAGCAGCTGGTCTCCTCTCTTCAGCCCCCCCTGGCGGTCGGCCACGCCTCCTGGGATCACTCTGGAGATGTAGATCGGGGAGTTCTGCTCTTTGCCCCCCATGATGTTAAAACCCAGACCCTCATCTGTCTTTGGCAGCTCCACCACCCGCGGGTGGGCGTGGCCTTCACTGGCGGCGAATGCTGCCACTGTGGCCTGGGGGGGGGATATGTAAAAAGCTTGAATTTATTTGACATATAAACGTCAGTGAAGAGCAGACTGTCCTGTCATCAGATTGTCTCTGAGTTTCACAGGTGAGGACGGACATGAGACAGAATGGAGGATTGGCATGTTTGTGATCCTGAGGGGGTTCTGATGAGTTTTTATAAAAAAGTTCTGAGACAAAACATTTATGATCATAAATGTACAATTTTTGTTTAGTTTACCATGATATTCCTATAAAATGCTATTTCTTCTATAATTATTTTTCATCCTAAACTAAATCTCTAAACATAAAAAAGACTGTTTGGGATGGCCTGGCATCTTGATGTTGGGGCGGTCTGACTCTAAAACACTCTCAGTCTCTGTAGATTATCGGCTGAGGTGAATTTCTTTCAAACAGGTGAACATGAGGCCCCTCCTGATAAAATAATGAGATAATTATGGACTGTTGGGTTCACGTTAACACTTACTGGGACAAAACCACAAAAACATGTCCTTAAAACCACCTCAGCTTCTTCCCCACTATATTTCCAGATGGGAGGCTGTGGGGGCCTGGTGTGGCCCCCGCGCTGCCTGGTGATGATCACCTGTCTGAAGGATCCTACAGTTGATGACCCTCCAGGTCCTCAGAGGTCTTAAAGGTCATTTAAAGACTGTGATGAACTTTCTGCAGCATGAGTGACATCACCAGGGGAGTGTTTGGCAGCTACATCCTCAGGTTACCATCTGATCATCTTTATATAAACACATAAACAAGAACCTTGGTGTTGACCCTGAGGTCATGTCAGTCTTAAGAACATGTTACCTTTGCTGTGGCCTGAGCTCGAACCTCCGGACCTCCAACGATGTCCAGAGTGTCGTACAGCTGCTCGTAGACCTGCAGGACCAGGACAGACCAAGACCGCATCTCTGTTAGATTTATGTTTTATGATTACAAATATTAACATGACTGTTCTTAAAGGTCCTCTCTGATACATAAAATATTTTATCTGTAACCTAAAATATTCTTGGATCTATCCATCTATAAATATATATGTAAGGGATAATGCCCGACAAGGGAAATTAATGGACGACACGGAGGCATGAACCATCCCACACGAAGCGGAGGACGGTTGTTTCCACGAAGTCCATTAACTTCTGATAATGGAGACCTCGAAGGGCATTATCCCGCTTATATTCATGGTCACTGACGAAAGAAATAAATATTAAATCAATTATTAATATGTTAATGTTGTTTTTTACTGTTAAAGTTGTAAGTTTTTCACAAGAAGCGGCTGAGTGGACTATTTAATCTCTTGATTGTGACGCGTTGCCAAGGTAATCAGCTCTGGCCACAGGGCCTGCAGCTCGGTCGGCCGCAGCTCTTAGCCTATATTAGGCCTAATCAGTGGAGGGAAGTGAGATGATCTTAACGTTATGTTTCATGATACAAAGCATCATTTCAGAGGGCAAGTGCACCTCTTACTGCTTGTGTGTGTCCAGACGATGATGCGAAATTTGTTTCAAAGAATCAAAGTCCACTGATAGTTTCCTTGTCATCCTCTAAATTGTTCAGTTCCTCCGGTGTCACCTCCTTGTGTCACATCTCCTTCTTCTCATATTCTCTTCTCTCTTTCTCTTCTGCCGCATCCATGCTGCATCCATATATGTAGATGTATATATACGTATATATTGTATTATATAAAAGGATAGTTGTTGGAGTACCTCTCTGATGGCAGCACAGAATTTACTCTGGAGGACTCTCTGCAGGGCCTGAAGTTTAGGAGGAGGAAGCTCTCCGCTCCGCTGAAGACGATCCAACAGCTCAATCACCCTGCACACATCTGACACACACACACACACACACACACACACACACACACAGTCTTGTTCAGGGGCTGACGCTGATGGTTATTTCTTCAGACTAATTTATGTCAGGATTTTCAAAATAATAGCTCAGCTAACGATCGTGACAGAGTCAGAGATCTTAAATGTTTCTGACATCTTTTTAGCTTCATCTTTGACTTTGTTCATTTACTGTTCAGCAACACAGTTTACATTCAGAGACGGCTCTTAAAAACCTTAAAACAGATTCAATAAACATTGTTTTAGTCATTAAATGTCTAGATTAAAGATTTTTCACATTTTTAAGACTGATAAAAGGTAAAAAATAGACAAAAGACTTTAAAGGTTTGCAGGAAACTAGGGCGGGAAAACACAAACCTTGATTTCTGCTTTTTATGAGTTTTCCCTCTGAAGGAAAAGTAACTTTAAATAACAGAAATGACATCAAACAGGTTTCTTCATCTTATTGAAATAAATTACTAAACTAAATTTGCCTCGTAGGTTTAAAGTTCCTGCTGTTGTTTCATCATCAGATGTGGACTGAACATTAACATTACACCCTCTCATCATGATTTAATTTCATGAAAATCAAAATCAAGCCTAAAAATGTGCCTGTGCCTGGACCACCATCATGAAAACTGTCCTACAATGACCAAACACTGAACTGTTCATGTGATCTGAAGATGACGGAGGGATTTGACGACGACTGAAAACAAAATGAGAAAATAATGAAAAACAATCGAAATTCCAATTTTTAAATCTTCTGCTTCAAAACTTAAATACCCAGTTAATGGAGGAACAGGAGCCCGTGGTTCTCCAAATACCTCGACCATCACCGTCTTATTTGAACATTTAAACAGTGGCCTCTGCTAGCTTTAGTTTTAAACTACAATTCAGGATTACTGAGTCCGTTTCTATCACAGGGCCTCATGTGGACCTGAGGGGGCGGGGCCTCGTACTGGTCCCTTCCCTGGGCCTCCTGAGCACTAAGACCGCCCCTGCCTCTGCACCGATCAGCTGCGGCCCCTCACCTGTCCTCTCCGAATCACCTGATCAATAACCCCGTTAATCTGCCCCCTAATCCCGATCGCGCTCTCTGCGCATGTGTGTCCGCGGCCCGGCGGCCCGGGGCTCCGGGGCTCCGGGGCTCCGTACCTCTCTCCAGGCACAGCGGCTCCGCCATGGCCGCCATGTCCGCCTCCTTGGTGGGATGATAGTACGAGGACATCATGGTGAGTCCGGATCCTGCACCTGATCCCGTAGACCGAGACCCGCTTGCGCCCTGATCCCGCAAACTGTGCGCGAGCCGCAGGAGGAAGAGGAGGAGGAGATGGAGGAGGCTCAGAGAGAAGAAGGAGCCATGATGGAGAAGGACTGAAGGAGGAGGAGGAGGAGGAGGAGGAGGAGTGACGATCAGAGGAGCTCAGTCAGCATCTTCAGCGTTAAAGAGCCACGAGTACGGAGGCCCAGGAGGGACAATACGGACGTAAATAACAATTAAAAAACCACAGTAAGGTACGTCATATGGATATAAATAACAATTAGGCTAAATAATTCTTGAAGCCAAGTGTCAACATTTAAGATAACTCATCACTAGAACCAGAGGTGCAGTTGCTCAGGAGATATAAATGAAGACACAAATCATTGAAATTAGATGTTCAAAAAAAAAATCAGAAAATAAAATCACTTAAGACTGGGTCAGCGGGTTCGAGGGGTGAGCAAGGTAGTTGGAGGAGGGGGCCGCCATGAGTGTGCCTCCCAGGGGCCTTAAAACATAAAAGTGGAAACACAAACTACAAAACAATGCAAGAGACTCAAAATGTACTTAAAATGTGATTCTACATAAAATAATTGGAAATGCTAAAAATTGAAGTTATTACTGGACCTGTGGAAATAATTACAGAAAATAAAACCAAGTAACAGAAAACAGGAACACTTCCCAGGACGTGTGGTGAAGTGAATAAATACATCTGGAAAAATTATATATATTGAAATGAAATAACTCAGTCGATAGTTCCTTTATCCTGATTATCAATGTTCCTTAAATAAATCCAAAGCAAATGGAGTGAAGGATAAATATAAATATATTTCTGGCTGTGTTCAGGTTGATGGTTAAAGCTCAGCCTCTGAAGGAACAACGTGGATCCTGTCTTGATCCTGAGACAGTGGACTAGCTCTTCACCGTGCAGGACTTCTTCAGGGAGCAGGTCCATCAGGTCCAAGATTGCTCTGTGGACCTACAGACGCCTTTAATACAGTAAATGTTCTCATACCTCAATCCAACAGAGCCCCTCTGGGATGTGGCCGAGCAGGAGACTCATCATGGAGATATAGACAACACCTCTGAGGGATGTTTCAGCACCGTGAAGATTTAAGGAGCTCTGAAGGTGAAGGAGGTCCACTTTGGAGCAGAGAGGTGTCCCTAATAAAGTGGCCGCTCAGTGTATATCTAATATTTGCTCACAGCTGAACATGCAGACAGACACAGGCAGCAGTCATAATTAAAAAAGGATTTATTCCAGAATGAATAAACAGAACAGCCTCATGGTCACACAACTTCCTTCTTCTCATACAGAGCGGTAAACGGGTCGATCATGAAAACACGACGGATCACGACGGTCGACCTTTAACAACAAAAACAGTTTTTACATTTCATCACAGGCTGAAATTAAAATTAAAATAAAACATCAGAGAGTGGCACGGATTCTGCAGCAGACAGCAGCTGAGCGCTGAAATCGTTAAAACACGTCCTCTACGTCATCGTCACGTATGACCTTCCATCGTCACGTACGACCTTTTCTGTGTGTGCGTGTGTGTGTGTGTGTGTGTGTGTGTGTGTGTGTGTGTGGTGGGGGGGGGTGGGGGGGGTGGGGGGTGGGGGGGCATGTGTGAGGGCTCAGCATCATCATCAACTTATTTGTTATTGGGGTCTCAGTACTCGTCTCCCGCAGCATCCATCTTGAATCCGTTCTCTCCGGAGTTGTA
Source organism: Cetoscarus ocellatus (assembly GCA_037902135.1). Classification (NCBI taxonomy): domain Eukaryota; kingdom Metazoa; phylum Chordata; class Actinopteri; order Labriformes; family Labridae; genus Cetoscarus; species Cetoscarus ocellatus. The sequence continues at coordinate 551,986 of JBAMNC010001603.1, read as the reverse complement.
GCCATCGCCTGGCGGCGCCTCCTGCGGCTCCATCATCATCCCGTCCTGGCTGTAGTCCTCCATGTTGGGCGGCGGCCCCCCCTCCTCCTCAGGGCCCATGTCGTCCTGGGACCCCACCTCGTCTCGGTGCCTGTCCTCCCTGCGCTCGCCCTTGTCCCTGTCTCCCCTGTCCCTCTTGTGCTCTCTGTCTCTGTCTCGGTCTCCTCGGCGGCGGTCTCGGTCTCGGTGGCTGCGGCGGCGGTCTCGGTCTCGGTCTCGATCCCTGTCCCTCCGCTCCTCCCCTCCCTCCCCGATCTCCCCCTCCTGCTCTTCCATCATCCTCTCGCCGCCCTCCGGAGCCCCATCCCCCGCTGCCACCTCCTCGCCGTCCACTCCCTTGCCTCGCTCCCTGTCTCTCTTGCGGTCTCGGCTGCGGCTCCTCCTCTTCCTCTCTCGGCTCCTCTCCCTGCTCCGGCTGTCCCCGCCCCCTCGCTCCCTCTCCCTGTCCCTCTCTCTGCGCCTGCTGCCCCCCCCCTCCTCCGTCCCTGCCACCCTCTCTCTGTCCCTCTCTCGGTCCCTGGACCGGCTTCGTCTGCGGCGCTCCCGGGACCGGGACCTCCTGCGCTCTCTGTCCTTGTCCCGGTCTCGGTCCCGGCTGCGCTCCCGGCGGTCTCGATCACTGCAGGAGGCGGGGAAAAAGAGACGGCAGTTAGACTCCACACTCCACCTTAAAATCTCAAAGACAGGGGCTGTGTCCGAGTACTCACCCCCCGATGGAGCGGTCGTCGTAGCGTGAGGCGTCGTCTCGGCCAGAGTGTTTGATGTTGACGTCAGCTCCGCCCCTCCTGGTGCCTCCCAGACCTCCACCTGAACAACACAAACCGAGGGGGGGGGGTCAGAGACTCAGTACAGGCTAACAGTACAGTTTGGTCTGGACATGTCTCAGGACCTCTTACAACCAACCAGGAGAGATTCTATAGACTTTGGGGCTTGGAGGCAGAGCCTAGTGACAGGTGTGTCACCAGAGCTCAGACCTAAACCCTCTACGGGTCCTCCGCGGACCTTCGGGTACCACTCTCTTAAAAACAAGGACAGGAGAGTCTGCTGACCTAGCCTGCGGGGGTGCCATCCCTTCACGGTGCGTCCTCGCTCCACGTCCACCAGCACCCTCCTGCCGTCGATCTTCTTCCCGTCGGCGTGTTTGTAGGCGGCTGGAGGAGAGGAGGGGGAGAGGAGAGGAGCTCAGAGAGGAGGCGAGCAGGGCGGGGTCAAAGCAAACAAACAGTGCTGCATGATACTGACCAGGAGCAGGCGAGGCCGTGAGGGCTGCTCTCTGGGTAAAAGCCGAAGACTTCCTTCCACCCGATGACCGTTTCATACACCCGTTAGTCTAACAGGCTACGCCACACAACACCAGCTAACACACACCTGCTGCGCTGAGTTCAAGGACCTCCAGGAATTCTCTCCACTGAATAAATATTTCTGTTCAGCTGCTTAAGTGGAGTCATTCTTTACTGTGGTTTTTAACTGTAAATTCAAAATCAACTGGGGACAGAGGATGGAAAATAACAACAGCAAGATAAACTCTGCAGCACATCAGCTTCTACTGAAAACATGTTAAACTAAATAAACTAAACTATCATCCTTGTCAGATTAAATACAATAAAACAAACTATCGTCCCCGTCAAACTAAATAAACTAAACTCCATGTTCTAGCTGCACAGTGTATGTTACCAAACCTTCTGGCTGCAGATATTTTAATGTGAGTCTGACAGAGCTCTGGCCGGCTTAGGTGTGCATTAAAATGCTTGATTGTTCAATCAGCAGGTCAAATGGATAAAAACAGAGTTTGGGTCGATCAGAAATAAAACACCTCATTAAACATGGAGATCGAATCTTCTGAGACCTTTAACAAGCTGCACCACTCACAGCACTTGTTAATAGTGATGGAAAAACGTCCTTTGCACTGAAAACACTTTTTGATCTATGACATAATTAATGTATTAATGAAGAGCATAAGGACCTCTGAGGTCTTAAAGATTTAGACCAATCAAATGTTTCTGTAATCTCAACGTGAGCTTATCAGCAGCTTAACTGGGCTCCACAGCGAACATAACTCAACAGTAAATCTGTGCAGGCTCCACGTTCCTCCACCGTTTGCTTCACGTCTGACATGAGCAGCAGGAGGAGGAGGGGCCCACAGCGGAGGTCTGTAGGCTGGACTGCTGGAGCCTGTCTGACGAGCTCATTACCTTAACACCCTGACGAACCAAGAGCTGTACAAACTTTACTGTATTCAAACGTGTGCAGGTAAACCCCGCCCCACGCAGGTCTGATCCAGCCCAGAAACCTCAGTCCACCATCAGGGCCTTACCAAAACCCAGCAGAGACACCAACAGTCTGAGGATTTTACCAGATCCTCTGGAGTCTGAGGGTCTTACCACGCCCCCCCCACAGTCTGTGCAGAGTCTCTCAATGCCGAGGCCAGACTACGCTCTACTGATCTGAGAGGAACGGGGTTTGGGGTCTTGAACTGATTAGTTGAACCAGTGAGCGACCCTCAAGGTCACAGGTGGGGTACCTGTCTGTCACTTCACAGCAGTGACCAATGAGAGCATAGAGCTCTCTGCAGGTGTACGGGGCACCAGTCACCTGGTGGTTGTCTGTAGGAACACCGGGGGTCTTCGGGATCCAGGACTGAAATTTGGGGGTCACAGGCTGAAGTTTACTGTCCTACAGTAGAGCTGGAAGATGGATCAGTCTCAGGTTTACTGAATATTTGAGCTTCTCATGACCATGAAAAAGAAAAGGAGGATTAAATGATGATGCGGCCTCATGTTGGGCCTGTCAAAGGAGAGCACCCTGAGCTCCCTGATGAACAGCATGGACTTCACTCTGTGACCTAAAAGGCTCGTGTTGACTAAGGGGGGCAGACCTGAAGTAAATGTAGGGCATCTGGAGAGGGTGCTCTAGGAGCCTAAACACGCACTGTTTTATGTGGGACCCAAGTTAACCCCATGAGTCCATAATGTCCTTGAATGGCCAGACTAAAGTGATCAGGACTTTGCCTCGATCAAGCAGCCCGGTCATTGAGACCAACCTCTCCTCCAACCCTCTGATGAAATGGGAGGTACCAACGTGCACGTCCAGTCAGTCAGGTGGTGGGACAATCCCGTGTCTGATGGTCTTAACAGAGAGCCCTGCAGTCTGACCTCGGCATTACCAAAGTCCCTCTAAGGTCTCTTACCAGCGTCCCTCAGCATCAGCACACACATCATCGGCACACCTCTCTATCAGGGGCCTTACCACAACCCCTCCACTTCCTGTTCTGAGGACGACACCGTCCAATCCCTGCAGGGCCTTACCAAACCCCCACCAGACCTACCAGAACTTACCCACTGAAGAGGAACTCAAACTACAGCTGAGGAATCCTTCCTAACAGGAGCGTCAATCATCACACCGAGCAGCTACAGATCAGAGGCTTCTGTGTGTGGGTCAGTGAGGTCCTAAAGCTGAGGCTGTCCTGGTCTAGACTGTCCTGACTGAAGATGAGTATGTGTTCACCTACAGCAGCTGCTCATTATGATATCTAATCCCTATGACAGCTACAGTGTATCAGTGCAGTGAGCTGCTCTCTACCTGCAGCTATGTGGGAGTAAATCATGTATGAATACAGCCCGTCTGTTACCAACTCATCACCCTCATCCGCCTGTTCTGTCCAAGCCAGCTCACACTCAGCACCACAGTTTAGTCTGGGACACCTGATAAAAATGCTGTCAAGGACTTTTCCTGCTGTTATCTAGAGCAAAGTCATAAGAGCAGCTGTGAATGCTCAGAGATCTTAGTGCACCCCCCCCAAAACACAATCTCCCGCCAGAAGGAGGACAAATGATTACTTTAACATGATTAAGGAGCATTTCATCTGATCTCAAGGGTCAGAGTTCAAATAAAAAAAAAAACTAGATCTGTGTCTGAGTACACCTGCATAAGTCAGAATTACTACCTCAGAGTTGATTGGTCATCCGGCCTGGCACCTTTCTCTCCCGTCATTCCCTCCTCCCCGTCCTTATTTTCAGAGATGATTCTCCGTCCTACCAACTTCTGAAGCTCCTTCCTTCAGCTCACACTTAGTTCTGCCTGTCTTCTTCATGTCAATAATGTACCAACAAATGCACCTCAAACCAAATTATAACTGTCCCCTGAATAAGTGACATTCAAAATAATAGCAAACCTATGGACTGATTCTCCACCTGAACTCCTACATTTCATTTTCCCTAACCTGCTCTCAGTGCAGCAAGGTGGCTTTAACCTAAAAGGCAGAATCACGGGGTGATGTTTCAGACTGTCAGGGGTGCGTTCAATGGCCAAAGCATCACATCAGATGTTAAATAACAGCAGTGGGAGCTCTTAAAGATTCATTTAATCAAAGTTTGTCCACTGAACGCAGCTCCTGTGCCCTATGTAGGAGATGGAGGGTGGAAAGAAATCTTACCCATCATACAAACCCATTATACCAACCATATACTGAGCTGTGGTAGTAGGGTGTAGATGTATCATAACCATCATCATCTGCCAGCCAGCTCTGGCCAATAGCCATCACAGATTGGCGGCTGCAGTGGCAATGAGAACAACACACAGTTAATATAGTGTTCCCCCCCCCGTCCCCCCTCAGTCCTCCCCTCTGACACTACATGATGCTGTGATTCACCAACTCTGGTCTGATCAGCTGACTGGCGTCCGCCTGTTGGACGGCGCCGTTGCATTAATCTGAGGCATCACCACCGGCTTTAACGACTATCGGCTACTGTGGTGACGCTGCACGAATCTCAGCATGACCAGGGTTGAAGACCACTGACACAAAACTAATCATACAACAGTCCTGACACGTGATTGGTCGCTGCGTGGTGACCTTGTGCTTACCATGAGAGTCCACCGGGTGAGCTGCTCCCTCACAGAGCTACACGCCTAACGTTAAAACACAATGTGCCCTTTGACAGGCAAACAGCATCAGAGACACACCGCTATTTCTGGCTCCTCCCACTTTCCCGTCATGCCCACTGAATGAAGCAGTCGCCCTCTCAACCAGACTATTAGTCCACTGACGACACAGACACACACCACACATCACCAGACTGGGGTCAACATGCAGACTGGAGGAGGAGGTTACATTTAGAGCCCCTCCCCATTAACATGAATATTTATATGTTTATGTTGAATAAATGAGGGCCTATACTTCTGCATAACCTTCACATCACATGAGATAAAGCTAAAACAACGGCAGTGACACTCACAGTGCATGTCCCGCTCATGCTCGTACTCAATGAAAGCGTAGCCCCGAGGCTTCCCCGTCCTCTTATTGTACACGATGTAGATCTGAAAAGAAGAAAGTTCAGTCAGAGCTGCAGTCAAACCGAAGACAAACTCAAACTGCACCAACACACAGGCCAACTGACTGCAGGAGCACAGCCCTACTTCTATTAAGGGCTGTGTAATTAATCCAACATCAGACACACATCCTTAAAATCCTAAAAGACTGCACTAAAACATTCCTGCTGTAATAACCACCATACATTTACACTGCAGACATTTTGTGTTGTTTCTATGTGGCAAAAGACTGAGCAAAGCTGCAATCTTCCATTTTAAAAACTGAAAAATATTTACACAAGATGGAGCAGACCACCTATTTTTAACTAGTTTCTAAGAAAGTAAGGATTTTTAGCGTTATCTGATATGCTGATATATTTTGGACTTTAATATCAGGGTTCACCTAACTAAGATTGACCTGTTAATTACTACGTGACATTACATTTGCCCTAGAAACTGATGGGAAACAAAAACAATGTTTTTATTCTTGAAAATGTAGACATTTAGGGAAAATGAGGTAAAGTGTTATATCCCCTATTTCAGACGATATAAGGATACAGATGGCTGATGGATGGGCTGTAAACACTGGCAGAATCTTTCATATCTGCAGATACTGATATAAAATAAATATGGTTGTACATCCCTCATGTAAAAGGTGACACAAAACATATTCTAAAACCATCAAACCTTAGGTCTCTCTGCCCCACCATGTCAAGGTCTGACTACACAAAAACTAGAAGTGCACAGGGAGTACAATCCTCCACCACGGCCTTTTCATCATTGTCAGACGAGTTGTTGTTAAAAATGTGGAAAACTGTCCTGTCTCTCTCTCACTGTGAACAAATTCTTTTGAAAAAGGATCTTCATCAAAATCTACTCTCTTCTTCACAGTGCCATGACCACCATTCACTGAAATACACTCCAAAATCTGTTCAGGACTTTTGGACTCATCCTGCAGAGTTAATTACAGGCTAACCTGTCGGCTACAAAAATCAGTCTCTGTTGGTTCTTTTCAGTTTGTGTTATCTGCTCAACTCGGCTCGGCTGCACTGTTTGGACACCACCTGCTCCATTTTCCATGACAGCACTGACTGCATCAGTACCTCTTTCAGGTAGGCAGCATGGCTGTGTGAAACTACAGTGGCATCCTCTTAAAAACAAAGGAGGAGATGCTTTTAATAACAGCTAAACAGCAGACAGAGTTTGGGAAGTCATACAACATCCCTGATGACCCTCAGGTCACTCATATTTGAATAAACACCTTTGACTCTGAGCTCCTCCCTCACTCACCCGTTTGATGGGGCCGTAAACTTCAAACTCACGACGCAGTTTGGACTCTGTGGTGTCATAGTTCTGTCGAAAGAAGACAACACTGTCAGACGTTTCGATATTTACATTGAAGGGACAGTAAAGGGCATCAGTGCATATACATATGTAGACATAGTAAAGCTAGCAAAAGCTAATTTACATCTGTAGTTCCTTTGCAGGTGACAAGACAAGAAAACAAAGACATGAACATCAGATAGTATAAAGATAAGAGTTACACACTCAGACAGGCAGCAAATGGGTCTATACAGAGCAGAGAGCTGGATCTACGGTGCACATGTGCTTAGGTAAAGTGCATGGCTGAGGTAGTTTCTAGAAACAGATATAAATGTCACAAATCTATAAAACAATAAAATATGTAGTTATAAAAATAAGTCAATGCCTATGGATTGGTCCACCCCTGCTGCCTGGGGGAAACCGAGCCTCTTGGGCTCTAGAGATGGGACATAAAACATTATCATCATCATCAACAACAACAACAAACAACATCGCACAGCCAGGAAATAAGGAAATGACATCCATAAAGAGGTGAAGTAAAGTGAGGTGTCCTGCAAGTCTCTTTATGTATACGTAGACATGCATGCGCACCAACAGGTCAGAATCAGAGAGCATGACGCATGTCTGAGCTCTGTGGAGATACACAGAGCTCACTCTGCTGGTTTGACTGATGCTGGGAAGAGGAGAGTGGGTTTGACGTCATGTTCAGGTTATCAGCGCTCCAGTTACAGTGTCTGAAAAAAACATGCCCATCTACCAGGCTATTGTTAGCGTGCCTTGCAGTGTAGTTCACACATACCACATGAAGAATGTAAATAACACTAATGCAACACTTCCATATATATGTCGAACAGCACTGTGTATACCGCTGACTTAGTGCGACAAACACGAGTCAGAAGTGCTAACAGACAGAATATTACAGGAGTCTAACAACCGTTTACACTGAGGACAGCCACCTTCAATTGTAAACTTGGGGGAAATATCCCACTCGGAGCTCCCGAGTGCCGGGACAACAGGAGCACAGCATTAGGCCAGTCTTGCGGTGACCTTCGTACCACAGTGAACTTCACGACGACACAGACAAACTCACCACTCGGGCTACAAACAGGGTCTTGAAGGCGTCCCCCTGGGCGTTGGGGTCGTTGTGGGGGTCCCCTACAGGACAGAAAAGGGGACAGGGTCAGTCTGAGCTCAGACTTCAGGAGCTGATGGTGTCTGACTGTGAGCACCTACAGAGCTTCAGTTCTGTCTCCATCACAGTCTGTCTCCTCTCAATCTTCTCTCTCCGCTGCAGGAGGAAACACCGACACGGATGTTGGATTAGATTAAATTAGATTAGAAACAAACACAGACTCAGGTGAGTCTGGAGATCCACCTGCAGCCTCACCTTCCTCTCCAGCCGCTCGTCCCTGGTCTCTGCTCGGGTGGGTGGGGGGGCATCTCTGGGGTCCTGAGGGGGGACAGAGAGACAGTTTAGTCCAGGTCCTCAGAGACCACATGAGCACAGAGCACATCCCAGGGCCGGCTGACCTCGAAGTGCCTGATGAAGGGGGCGATGCCGCTGTAGGGCTGGTTGTGGTGCTTCTCGTGGGGCAGCTTCTCCAGCTGCGGCAGGAAGGGGATGGGGTCCCGGGGGGCGAACAGGGCCAACAGGTTCGGGGGGAGGAACTGCGTCATCCTCACCTGCACATTTATCACAAAAATACATATTACTGAAATAAGACACTGAACCATCCGACTGCAGAGACCGCAGAACACTAGCGCTGCTACGCCTCGTTAGCTCATGGAGCTACAGTTAGCTGTAACCCTGAGCCGTGATCACACCTGGACTTTAATTTAATACAAAACACACCTGAAATCATCCCCTACACGGACCACCGTGTGTATATGTGAACACTAGCCGGGTTTAATCCGTCTTTTATCCTCAGCTCTCTCCCCTCTTCAGCCTTTAGCAACATTAGCATTACCCGTGGAGCTAACATGCTACACCGAGCCCCGCGGGCGCCTCTTACCGTCTCTCCTCCGCAGTGTCCGTGCACAAATCACACCATGGACCGGGGGCTGGACCGAGTAGGGTCTGCGGGACCACTTCACTCTGATAGAGCGTTAAGACCTCAGGTAACCTCAGGTAGATCTCAGGTAGATGACGTAGAAAAACGGAGCAGGCCCAGCGCGTGCTCCTCCTACAGCACTGTGAGAGCAGCTAAGCTAGCTGTACCGTGAACACAGGAGAAAATGGCGGGCTGCCGCAAACTGAGGACAGCTGACGTAAACGATATGAACCCGGATCACGTGACCTCAACATGCCTGATGGTGGTCAGACTTTTTTTTTTTTTTTTTTTTTTTCAATAAAACTTTATTGAATACGGAACAGAGCAAAACAGTTCAACAGAAAAGGGTTTTGCCAGGGGGCCACATACAAGTAAGACAGTCTACAGAAAAATATTAAAAAGACTACACAAATGCACAGTCTTAACAGCCTTGGTGTTGGCTGAGTACTTAACGGTCTGGTGGTCAGACTTAAACTACCTTAAACTGACCTGCTGTCAGACTTCATTAACTTAAAGTAACCTGCTAACTAACAGCAGTATTAATAAAACTGGATTATTATTTAGACAGTCACAGTCAGAAATGTGTATTTATGACGTCATCGTTTCAGATTTTTAGGACTCAGTCTTACATTTAAAAGAAACTTAAACAGACCTTTTTTTCTGACCTCTGTGACTGTAGGCCTCCTGCATATGCATATATTATGTATGTGTATGTATATATGCGTATACGTGTATTATATGTGTATTTGATGTGTGTATATATATATCTGTGTACATGTGTATATTATATGTGTATATGTGTTCTTTATGGGTGTATATATACATATGTGTATTTTGTGTATATATATCGGCATATATGTATATTAAATGTGTGTATTTTTTAAGTGTATGTATGCATATATGTGTATGTTATATGTATTTTATGCGTGTATATGTGTATGTGTATTTTATGTGTATATGTGTATATTATGTGTATTTTATAAGTGTATATATGCATATTTGTGTATTTTATATATGTGTTTATTATATATGTATGTGTATATGTGTGTGTTTATTTTAGGAGTATTTTAGGAGTATCAGTAAGTAAGAGGACGAAGACAGTGGATGGGAAGGTGCAGTAGTCAGCCAGTAGCCATATTTTCAGTTTTATTTCTTATTTATATCTGCAAATTGTTTTTACTTTTTGATATCCTGTGTTCTTTGTTATCCCACGTACTATAAAATGCTACTGGAATCTTAATTTCTGTGAAGTAAAAAAGTTCTATCTAATCCAATGTTATATGTGTACGTATATGTAAATATGTGTGTATACATTTGCATTTATAAAATGGAGTTTGTCTTCAGCCTGCTCTGTTGTACAGTGTCTTGAGATAACACTTATTGATACTGCCTTCTCGTAAATACAGAGTCCTCTTCATGGGTGTCTTTGGTGGAGCCTGAACTTCTCAGACCTCCACCAGGCTTCACGTTTGTGATACTCTATCAAACAGCTGCATGGAGGCAGCACCTCAGCGTCTTTGTTTCAGCTTCTCTTTAACAACAGACTATAAACTGGACTTTTGTTTCATTTGGCATCTTTGGGGATTTTGCTTTGTGTGTTTGATTTTGTTTTGTTTTTATTTATTCCTTTGCTTTTATTGATGTATGTATTTGTGTTTATGCTCGAAATAAAGATTCAATCAATCAATCAATCAATAAACTCTGTTGGAGGAGAGAGAGTTCAGATCATTCAGAAAAATTAATAACATCATAAACTAAAGGTTCAGAGGTGCTGAAGGAGTGACCACAGTGAACTTCACAAAGGTAGCATTTATTGCAGGCTGTAGTACTGGACCTTATCAGAACATACAGGCGTGCACGGCAGCATCGCCTGTGAACATTGTTTACATAACTCTGAATATGTGAGACATATTTACAGTGACATCACAGACGTCCAGAGGACCACAGAGCAGAGACCAGGAGGGCCGTGAAATCATAAAATCAGGAGATCGGGGGTGCTGGTTTGGCGGAGTGGCAAGAAACCAGGCACAACCCATGTATATGCTTCTGCCCTCCCGGGTCCGAATCCAGCCTGAGGCCAGTTTGCAGAGAGTCCTCCCCTACTCCTTCTCCCCCCTTCACCAGCCTATCCACTGTCTTTCTCTCCTATCAGTAAAAAGGCATAAAATGCCCAAAAAATAACCTTAAAAAAAACTGGAGACCAGAGTAAAAATGGATGTGGGGCAGAATGCAGTGTTTTGGAGGGGGGGTGCCTCTCAGGCTGAGGAGTGCAGCACTCCGCTCTCTCGGTCCTCTCGGTCCTCTTCGTCCATCTTACGTCCGTGTTTCCGGAAGTATTTGTAGCGCTGGACGTAGAGCTTCACCAGGTTACTCACTTTGACCGGGTTGATCTCTCCGGTGCGGCTATGGCAGATCTGTAGGGGGGGGGGGGGGACATACAAGGTCAGAGTCTGAGTATTCTCATCATCACAGGACAGTTTTTATCATGACTAAACTACATTCATCTAAAATCAGGTTTATAACGATGTGACACAACTCTAAGAGCTTCATCCAGAGGAGCAGATGAACCTGGTCCAGGTTTTTAGAGACATCCTGTCCCCCTGTGGACCAGGCTTTAGGGACTACACTCTACTTTTCTGGGGAGGTTTCAGGTGAGCTGAGCTCTGATTGGTCAGAGTGTATCATCTCTCCTCTGGTGGTCGTCCTCATCCTGCTGTATGACTTCCTAAGTCCACCTTTGTCTCCTCAACAGAGTTTTAGGGTCCTCAGGTGAACACGAACCAAAAATACAATTTAATTCAGTTTTTTCAGAGCATTAGTCAGCTTCAGATCTCAGTCAAATTCAAAGGCGTTGGATCCTGCTGTGTTGATTTAATTTGTGGACTTTATTTCTTCATTAGATATTAGAGAAAGTTTAACTGGACTTGAACCCTCAACCCTCTGGCTGACTTTACCGGCAGAGCCCCTCTACCCACTATCATGACAAACATTAATCACTGTACCTCATATCATCTTACTCACTAGGCAGCGAGAATCCTACATATGCCTGAGTTTTTAAATTGTTACTGTCCTCAAAACTGTCGCACTTCCACTGTGAAACTGTTGAATCCTTTTCCATATTTATCGTTTGTAATTTACTGCCTTAAAGGGACAGTTCAGTGTTTTTGAAGTGGGGTTGTATGAGCTCCATATGTCCACTAAGTACCTTAGATGCAGTAGAGCGTCCTCTCCTCTCCTTCAGTGAGACACAGTCTGTAAGAGTCTGTTACGCAGAACCAGCCGCAAACAGGGAAGTAACGTACCAAGAACAGAGGGTATTTTCACCGCCTACAAGAACTCCCATCAAAAAATAATACCACAGTTTAGGAGTACGCTACCTAGAAATACTTTTAAGTGCACTAACTTTTTGGAAGTATAAAGTTTATCTGGAACTAACCGACTCACGTCACGCATTCCTCCGCGCAGCGCTGCCGCGAGCCGCTGAATCACTCCGCCTCCCTCTCAGCTGTTGTGAACACAACAAGCTAGCGGCTTCAGGCGCCGGTTGTAGCCTCATGTAACTCTTATCAGGCATTGTAATTCTTTTGTTCCGACTCTTTGCAGTGTGAGGCAGAGACAACGTAGGAAATTAAAAACGAGTGATTATGACAGCGACAATAAAGTTCCATTCACTTTGGAGCCAAGAGGATACCTGTATGAACCGGAGTTCACTGAAGAAGAGCTGCTGCAGATGGAGACCAAACAGGAAACATCGGTGGAAACTAGAAGTCAAGAAAGAGTCAGAAATACACAGTGGTGCGAGTGTATGAACTGAGACTCAACGCCCACGGACTCGGAGTGCTGCTGCTGCCGTGAGTGGACCTGGTTACAGACTCCAGGATCTGTCTGAGTCAGAGGATACTGGAGACTCTCATACCGTCTGCAACACTCATACAGATTTTACTGCTCCTCTGAATCCTGGAGTTTTGTGGATATTCTTCAATTTCCGAAGATAAACTGGAAAAAACGTCCCAAACCTGAAGGACCTAATGACAGTTTATCCTCAAAGTAAGTAATAATGATCTGTCAGAGACAAACAAGCAGAGTAGAGGAGGCTGTTTACCGTAACATTGCAGACTACTTGTGTGTCTCTCTCTCAGACACACACACACACAACCATTACTGTGTATTAGCCTCTAACTTCTGCTACAACACAATCTTAGCTGTTTCTGACGTAATAACATAAATATACCATCTCCTAAATGCAAGAATATATTTAGATTTTGCCATGACTTTATATAAATTGTATATAGATACATAGATATATACACACAGTCTGTCAGGTAACGACAGATGCAGGCGTTTGCTGTATATGATGTTGCCTCATGCCCTTGTTACGCAGAGCAATACGGTGAAAGCTGTGAGTTCTCCATGATACACATCTGTTTCTGCATCCAGAAAAGCAACACAAAAACCCCGTCTCCGAAATATGTGTCAAATAATCTGCTATCAATGAGGCTACAACCGGCGCCTGAAGCCACTAGCTTGTTATGCTTACAACAGCTGAGAGGGAGGCGGAGTGATTCAGCAGCTCGCGGCAGTGCTGCACGGAGGAATACGTGACGTGAGTCAGTTAGTTCCAGATAAACTTTATATTTCCGAAAAGTTAACGCACTTAAAAGTATTTCTAGGTAGCGTACTCCTAAACTGTGGTATTATTTTTTGATGGGAGTTCTTGTAGGCGGTGAAAATACCCTCTGTTCTTGGTACGTTACTTCCCTGTTTGCGGCTGGTTCTGCGTAACAGACTCTTACAGACTGTGTCTCACTGAAGGAGAGGAGAGGACGCTCTACTGCGTCTAAGGTACTTAGTGGACATATGGAGCTCATACAACCCCACTTCAAAAATACTGAACTGTCCCTTTAATCTTTTCTCAAAAGTATTTTTTATGACGTGTGCTGCTGACCTCTTGGCCAGGTCGCCCCGTGAATGAGATCCTGAGCTCACTGGAAATGATCGGGTTAAATAAAGGTTAAATAAAAAATAAATTAAATATAAAAGAGTTAGAGTGTCTGTGACTGTAGGGGGTCAAATATATTTCCCTCCACATTAAAGTTCAGATTCGGTGAGAGTGGTGTGCTCCAACTCTGACCTTGTGCACCGCCTTCCTCAGGATGTCCTTGTACTCGTCCTTGTTGATGTCTTTGCGTTGATAGTACGGCTTGATGGCGAGCTTCACCTCCTCCACCGCTCGCTCCTGAGTGTGCAGCTTCTTCAGGTACTGAAAAACAGACAGGGACAAGTTTAATCTATGGACTAAAATATTTAATTAAGGGGACAAGTTTAATCTATGGACTAAAATATTTAATTAAGGGGACAAGTTTAATCTATGGACTAAAATATTTAATTAAGGGGACAAGTTTAATCTATGGACTAAAATATTTAATTAAGGGGACAAGTTTAATCTATGGACTAAAATATTTAATTAAGGGGACAAGTTCAATCCATGGAATAAAATATTTAATTAAGGGGACAAGTTTAATCTATGGACTAAAATATTTAATTAAGGGGACAAGTTCAATCCATGGAATAAAATATTTAATTAAGGGGACAAGTTTAATCTATGGACTAAAATATTTAATTAAGGGGACAAGTTCAATCCATGGAATAAAATATTTAATTAAACAACAAGTTAAATTTATGGAATAAAATATTTAATTAAGGGAACAAGTTTAATCTATGGAATAAAAATAATTAATTAAGGGAACAAGTTTAATCTATGGAATAAAATATTTAATTAAGGGAACAAGTTTAATCTATGGAATAAAAATATTTAATTAAGGGAACAAGTTTAATCTATGGAATAAAATATTTAATTAAGGGAACAAGTTTAATCTATGGAATAAAAATATTTAATTAAGGGAACAAGTTTAATCTATGGAATAAAATATTTAATTAAGGGAACAAGTTTAATCTATGGACTAAAATATTTAATTAAGGGGACAAGTTTAATCTATGGACTAAAATATTTAATGAAGGGGACAAGTTCAATCCATGGAATAAAATATTTAATTAAACAACAAGTTAAATTTATGGAATAAAATATTTAATTAAGGGAACAAGTTTAATCTATGGAATAAAAATATTTAATTAAGGGAACAAGTTTAATCTATGGAATAAAAATATTTAATTAAGGGAACAAGTTTAATCTATGGAATAAAATATTTAATTAAGGGAACAAGTTTAATCTATGGAATAAAATATTTAATTAAGGGAACAAGTTTAATCTATGGAATAAAATATTTAATTAAGGGGACAAGTTTAATCTATGGAATAAAAATAATTAATTAAGGGAACAAGTTTAATCTATGGAATAAAATATTTAATTAAGGGAACAAGTTTAATCTATGGAATAAAAATATTTAATTAAGGGGACAAGTTCAATCCATGGAATAAAATATTTAATTAAACAACAAGTTAAATTTATGGAATAAAATATTTAATTAAGGGAACAAGTTTAATCTATGGAATAAAAATAATTAATTAAGGGAACAAGTTTAATCTATGGAATAAAATATTTAATTAAGGGAACAAGTTTAATCTATGGAATAAAAATATTTAATTAAGGGAACAAGTTTAATCTATGGAATAAAATATTTAATTAAGGGAACAAGTTTAATCTATGGAATAAAAATATTTAATTAAGGGAACAAGTTTAATCTATGGAATAAAATATTTAATTAAGGGAACAAGTTTAATCTATGGACTAAAATATTTAATTAAGGGGACAAGTTTAATCTATGGACTAAAATATTTAATTAAGGGGACAAGTTCAATCCATGGAATAAAATATTTAATTAAACAACAAGTTAAATTTATGGAATAAAATATTTAATTAAGGGAACAAGTTTAATCTATGGAATAAAAATATTTAATTAAGGGAACAAGTTTAATCTATGGAATAAAAATATTTAATTAAGGGAACAAGTTTAATCTATGGAATAAAATATTTAATTAAGGGAACAAGTTTAATCTATGGAATAAAAATATTTAATTAAGGGAACAAGTTTAATCTATGGAATAAAATATTTAATTAAGGGGACAAGTTTAATCTATGGAATAAAAATAATTAATTAAGGGAACAAGTTTAATCTATGGAATAAAATATTTAATTAAGGGAACAAGTTTAATCTATGGAATAAAAATATTTAATTAAGGGAACAAGTTTAATCTATGGAATAAAATATTTAATTAAGGGAACAAGTTTAATCTATGGAATAAAAATATTTAATTAAGGGAACAAGTTTAATCTATGGAATAAAATATTTAATTAAGGGAACAAGTTTAATCTATGGAATAAAAATATTTAATTAAGGGAACAAGTTTAATCTATGGAATAAAAATATTTAATTAAGGGAACAAGTTTAATCTATGGAATAAAAATATTTAATTAAGGGGACAAGTTTAATCTATGGAATAAAAATATTTAATTAAGGGGACAAGTTTAATCTATGGAATAAAAATATTTAATTAAGGGGACAAGTTTAATCTATGGAATAAAAATATTTAATTAAGGGGACACGTTTAATCTATGGAATCAAAATAATTAAATTAAGGGACTTCAACACAGAAGGACTGCAGGATGCTGATGTTTTTAAAATCAGATATCTTCAGATATTCTGATTTTCGTTTCTTCTATTCCCCTGAAACAAATACACTATCCTTACTGTCAAAACAAGCTTTCATATTCATATCTTGTTAATATGAAAAGTGTAAATTTTTGGCCTTGTTCATCATCTCACTTTTACTTATTTCATTTATTTTTCCTTCATTACAGGAAAATTATGACTTAGAGTAAACTCTGCACGTTGTCATTTTTGCTTATTCATTTCTATTATACTCTGGTCTTATTCTAATTTCTGTGTCTGATATTCTAACTGCTATACTGTGAATCAGAGCAGCTGAAACATCCGAGTTTCCCCTTTGTATAATATAATAAAGTATTTCTGTTTCTGATGTTAATCAGGTTTATTTAAAGTCAGCTCAGACTTTGACCCAAAACTCCAGAAACCTAAACTCACTTTTATTTTTACTGCTACTAATCCATCCATTCAACGGAGGATAATTAGACACTGCTGTAATTAAAACCTTCACTGATAAAATATGACTTTTACATGACTGATAAACATTGACTTCATGAATTACATGAAACAACTTAAACTTTGATATGATGTTAAAAACATAAACGTCTGTTTAATACCACAGAAAAAGCCCTAAACACTTAATATTAAATCTTTTTTAATCAAATAAATGTCATGTTCCTCTTTAAGCTGTGTTGCCAACATACTTTAGTTTTTCAGCTGGCGCTGCCTCTCTGTCTCTCTTTGGGTTAAAATATGATTTAGTCTCTTTGACACCACAGTTATTATAATAGGAGTTTTTAATCATTTAAAATGCATTTTATTTAAGAGGTTATAACATTTTGACCGTCTCAATATATGGAGATAGTGCTAATATTTCAGTGTAAATTAAACTCAGAGGCGAACATCAGCCTTTAATGCTAACTTCAGGTAGAAACTGTCCTGCTCTAGACGTTCAGGACGTGTTTTTTTGTAGCTGTGATAACAAACAGGTTTGATATTGTTTAAATGTCCATTACGATCATGTTAAAGAGTAATATTACAGTACTGACAAACACTTTGATTTCTTTAAGGAAAAATCCTTATTTTGTGACTTGTCACTAAGCTGAAAAAGAAATATGAATTTGGTCCATACTGCATTAACTAAGTTTTCCCTTGAATCATATAGAGTTTAAATATCTAAGAAGCCTCTCTAAACATTTAATCTGAATTTAGAAGAGTTTAGGACTTTTAATCAGACCATAATCACACCTTTACAACCCTGCTACACCAGCAGCTGCAAACAAGAACCATAAACAGAAACATTTATCATAACCGAACAGTTTTACATTCACAAACACTTACTGCTGGGCTATAATTTGGATTTTTAAGAGTGAACAAAGCAAAACTAAAATCATATTACAGACCAGCGTGGTCAGTGAGGAGAGAAAGAGTTCAAACCAAAGTGGAGTGAGAGCAGAGAGCTGACCTGAGCTGATTCTGACCCACAGGAGCTTTATAATCCAACACTTTAGTCGGACGTCTCCACAAATTTTAATCCCATTAATTCTCTTAAAAACAGAAAATGCTCTCACCTTGTCGGGGTCTTTGCTCTCATTGTCCCACCCAGAGTCTCCAGAGCTCCCCGTCAACCCCGACAGCCCCCCAGGTAACATTGGGGGCGGAGTCTGTGCACAGCCGCCTCCCATGGAGGAGTGGAGGAGGGAGGGCGGGGTCTTGGTGCAGCCCACCAATGGGAGGGAGCTGTGCAGGATAAACTGGGCGGGGCTCAGGCCGGGTGGGGGGGGCAGAGAGGGAGGGGGCGGGATCTGTGAGGAGGCGGAGGATGCTGAGGAGGGCGGGGCATGCTGCTGGGTCTGGTTCTGATTGGCCTGTGAGAGGATCTGAAAAAGAGGAGGGGTAAATTAAAGACAGAGTGTAAACCTGCCACCAGGGGGCTCCACCCAAAACAATAACAAGAGATGACTGACAGACTGCACTGAACAGGTGTAGGGCTGCACAGGTTAAGAGCTGCACAGGTGTAGAGCTGCACAGGTTTAGAGCTGCACAGGTGAAGAGCTGCACAGGTGTAGAGCTGCACAGGTGTAGGGCTGCACAGGTGTAGGGCTGCACAGGTGTAGAGCTGCACAGGTGTAGGGCTGCACAGGTGTAGAGCTGCACAGGTTAAGAGCTGCACAGGTTTAGAGCTGCACAGGTGTAGGGCTGCACAGGTGTAGAGCTGCACAGGTTAAGAGCTGCACAGGTTTAGAGCTGCACAGGTGTAGGGCTGCACAGGTGAAGAGCTGCACAGGTGTAGAGCTGCACAGGTTAAGAGCTGCACAGGTTTAGAGCTGCACAGGTGTAGGGCTGCACAGGTGAAGAGCTGCACAGGTTTAGAGCTGCACAGATGTAGGGCTGTACAGGTGAAGAGCTGCACAGGTGTAGAGCTTCAAAGGTTTAGAGCTGCACAGGTGTAGAGCTGCACAGGTGTAGAGCTTCACAGGTTTAGAGCTGCACAGGTGTAGAGCTGCACAGGTGAAGAGCTTCACAGGTGTAGAGCTTCACATGTTTAGAGCTGCACAGGTGAAGAGCTGCACAGGTGAAGAGCTGCACAGGTGAAGAGCTGCACAGGTGTAGGGCTGCACAGGTGAAGAGCTGCACAGGTGAAGAGCTGCACAGGTGAAGAGCTGCACAGGTGTAGAGCTTCACAGGTGTAGGGCTGCACAGCTGTAGAGCTTCACAGGTGTAGAGCTGCACAGGTGTAGAGCTGCACAGGTGTAGAGCTGCACAGGTGTAGAGCTGCACAGGTGAAGAGCTGCACAGGTGGAGCAGCTGCTGGTTTGACTCCCTGAGGCGGTCCGGTCCTTTCTGTGTGGAGTTTACATGTTCTCCTGTGCATGTGTGGCTTTAAACAGGTACTCTGGTTTCCTCCCACAGAGCAAAAACACACTGGTGCCGACTGCCTCTCACTCAGGACAGGCCCCAGGCCCCAGGCCGTTAAAGAGGAGCCCTGGTCAGAGACTGAAACACTGGACAAAGAGCCTGTCCTGCTCCAGAGGGGGTCTGGCAGGTCCTGGTCCTGGGGCGCTACTCGTGTTTGATGAGTCCACTTTGTCCTCCCTCAGACGGACGCCCTGTGAGACGGGATGTCTGTGACCAGCAGCCTCACGTCCTCAGACGGACTCTAGTTCAGGAACAGTCTGTGGACCTATGAGGTCTTCATCTGTCCTCAGATCCTTAAAATGGTCCAGAAACTACATCTAGATCAGCTCACCAACAACATCTGATCACTTCTGCTTCACCCACGACCTTCATCCACAGGAAACCTCCTGCAGAGGTCATGGTTTCAAACTGAGCCTCAGGAGGACCAGCTGCTGCTGGACTCAGCCCACAAGGATCCTCATACACAAACCCTCACTGCCATGACTCCATAAGCAAACAAACAAACAAACAAACAAAGGGTGGGCTTCGGTCTCACCTGGCTGGTGGCCTGGATGAACTCCTGAGCTTTGGCTCTGCTGGCGATGTTGGCCTCCTCCATCTTGAAGAGCAGGGCGGTCACTGCACAGAGGGGTCAAAGGTCACGTCAGATTAAAGCTGCCATGATTGATGTATATTAACGCCTGATGAGGGGGCAGAATCAGAGAGCTGAGGTCCTCAGATGTCCTGATGGTGGTCCTGATAAAGACCTCAAGACTTTACTTTAAGGTCTTTGACAGAATAAACACATGGACATGTCTCTCTGCTTTAACTGGGGTTGTTTTTACACCCTCAGAGCCTCTTCTTATTGTCATGGCTGATTCAAATAATTATAATTAAATTAATAAATGAGGACAGAAGAACATGAGGACAGTTTGGACACCTGTCCTGATCCTGATGGAGCTGTGGTCTTCTTCAGCTGCTGGTAGCAGATAAAGAACCCTCAATAGATCTCTGACGTGATTTTAATGTTTTAAATATTTTATTGTTAAAATTATTTTAATGTTTAAATTATTTTATTTGTAAAATTATTTTATTGTTTAAATTATTTTAATACTTAAATTATTTTTATGTTTGAATTATTTTATTGTTGAAATGATTTCTATGTTTAAATAATTTTAAGGTTTAAATTTTTTAAATGTTTAAATTAATTTGATGCTTAAATTATTTTTATGTTTGAATTATTTTATTGTTGAAATGATTTCAATGTTTAAATAAATTTAAGGTTTAAATCATTTTAATGTTTAAAATATTTTATTGTTTGAGTTATTTTAAGGTTTAAATTTCTTTTGGTAGTTTCTGATGGAACAGTTTGACCTCTAAAGTAACTTGACCTTTAGGTCTGAGAGGACACTCACATGCCAGGACTCCCCCGGTGGTGCAGTCCACGCCGGTCTGCAGGCTCCATGGGAGGGTGGGGGCTGTGGGAGGGGGGGGCGGAGGGGGCGGTTTGGTGTTTGAGGAAGAGGACACTGAGGACGAAGACGGGTCGGAGGAGGACAGAGGCAGGGACAGGGAGGACGAGCACGGAGGGGGACGACATAGACTTGGGGGGCTCGTCGGGAGGGGGGGGCTTGGTGGGCGTGGACATGGCGATGCTGTGGCCAGCCCCCTGGGACGCTGACAGGCTGGACGGGCTGGACGCCGGGAGGGCGGGGCTTGTCTGCGTGGGACAGTCCTCTGCTAGGAAAGAAGGATCAGGGGTCTTACAGCTGCTGTCCACAGTCTGTGAGTCGGGGGAGGAGTCTCTGGTGTCCCTCATGGCCGCGATGGAGGGGGGAGGGGTGTGGGGGGGCGAGGAGGAGGGGGGGAGCACGCTTGTGGAGGAGGTGGAGGACGAAGAGGAGGAGCAGGCTGCAGGGCCTGCTGGTCCAGGATGGGGGCTGACGGACTTGTTACCATCTCCAGGAGCCGACTGACCATCCAGTGAAGCTCCGCCCCATCCTTCGGAGGAGGCTTTTGATTGGCTGCTGTCTCCAGCTGCAAGTCCTGTAGCTCCACCTTTCTCTCTGGTCTTTTTACCCAGGCGTCGGCGGCGTTTGGTGGCCAGAGAGGAAGACGGCGAGGAGGCTGAGGAGGAGGTGGAGGTGATGGAGCTGGGTTTGGTTTTCTTGTTTTTGAGTCCAGCGGGGCTGGTTAAAGACGATGGAGGGGGCGGAGCCAGAGCGGCCCTCTTACCCAACGCCAGCTCTTTGCCCCGCCCGCTCAGAGACAGCGGCTCAGAGCATGGTTTGAGGAACGGAGACCGGCTCTCGTTGTCCCTGCAGAACACCACGGCGATAGAGCCCCCTACCACGGAGCCCGCCGAGCCACCGCCTGCTCCGCCCGCCCCCAGCAGGTCCATCGGGAGCTTCCCCGAGCTGACGGCGCCGCCAGTGGTGCTGCTCACGCCCTCGCGCACCAGCACCGACACTTTGGACTGAAGCTTCCCTTTACGACTGGCCCCGCCCTCTTTCTTAGACTTCCCAGAGCGACCCAGCTCCTTCCTGCCGCCTTTCTCTCGCTCTTTGTCCTTCCCCACCTTCCTGGCTCTCTTGGGGGCAGGGCCTGAGGAGGAGGCGGAGCCTGAGGTTACCATCATTGAAGAGAGGCATTTGTTTTTGGTTCTCGTGGAGGCGGATTCAGATGGGCCTGTTTTCTTGAAGGTGCGTGATTTCTTCTTCTGATGTCGTCCGAGTTTGGGGGTGGCTTTAGTCTTAGGGGAGGGGACAGGCGGCTCGGGGGGAAGGACGGCAGGGGGTGTGTCCTCTAAAGATGGGTAGTCAGAGTCCAAAGCCTCGCCGTCCAAAGACAGCATGTCAATGTCCAGTTTGTCTGAGTAGTGATCGGACTCGTAGCTGTGATACCGGGGAGGAGAGAGAGACGGAGAGCGGCTGTGCACACTTCCCCGCTCGTCCACCTCGCCGGCCGAGTGCCACTTCCTCTTCTTCTTCCTCTTGTGCGGTTTGTCCAAGTCCTGTGGCTGGCGGCAGGGGGAGGAGGGGCTGAGTCTGGGCGAGCCAGGCACGGTGGTGGTGGTTGTAGTGGTGGTGACGGTGATGGTGCGTTTGATGGCGTAAAGGTCGGAGCCATTTAAGTCCTGGATGGACGGAGGAACGACAGGACGACCGTCTCGCCGCCGCTCCCTCTCTCGTGGCCTGTCTCTGTCGCCGTCCCTCTCCCTGCTCTGCCTCCTCGACCTCTTGGACCCGTCCCTCTCTCTGCTGCCTGACCGTCGCCCCCTCCTGTCCCGGTCTTTCTTTCTGGAGCTCGAGTCTCGGTCTCTGTCGTCCCGCCTTCGACTTCGTGTCCGGCTGTGATCTCTGTCTCGGTCCCTCTCTCGCCCTCGCTCTCTCTCCCTCTCCCTCTCTCTCTCTCTCTCCCTCTCCCGATCTCTCTCTCTGTCTCTTGTCCTGTCTCTCTCCCGGTCTCGGTCCCTCTCTCTGTCCCGATCTCTATGTCTGTCTTCAGAGTGATTTGTGAACGAGTGTCTGGCGTGTCTCGAGGTGTCCTGGCTACCGTGGCGTCGCTTCTTCCTCTTTCGGCTGCTGCTCCTGCTGCTCCTCCTCGCCTTTGCCTCCTTCTTGTGTCCCCCTTCCTTGTCTTTGCTCCTGTCTCTTCCTCCGTCCTTGTCCTTCCGTCTCTTCTTCCTCCTCTCATCCTTCTCCCCGGCCTTCCTGTCTTTGCTCTTCCTCGGGTCGCGCTCCTTGGAGCTCTTCGAGGGTTTGCTGGCCTTCGTGGTTTGCTCCACAGGGGGGGTGAGCGGGGAGGCGGGGGCAGAGGTCGGAGGGGGTGGTGTGTGAGGTGAGAGGGGTGAGGAGGGAGGAAAGGAGAGGTACCGTTCCTTTCGTCTGCTGACTAGCTTCCTTCTTAGATCCTCCACCCCCACCACAGGCTCCTCCTCTGGCTCCGCCTCCCAGGTGCCCTCAGTACGCACGGACACAAAGCCATCCCCGTCCAGGACACGAAGGATCCGCTCAGGCTTCGACCCAAAGAAGGAAACGCTGGGGGAGTTCAGGGGAAGGATTTCTCCCCCCACCCTCTTGTTGCCTCCCTCTCTGTCAGCGGCCCCCACAATCTCCCCCTCCTCGATCTCTGAGTGCTCAGACTCCGCCCCCTCCCTGTGCTCCCCTGGTCTGGAGGTGCTGCACTCGATGCGCCTCCTGACGAGGATCGGGGAGGTCCGACGGGGGCTGGGGAGGTCAGTCAGAGCATCTGTTGAGTCTGGGGGTTCCTCCTCTTTCTCTGCCTCCTCCTCCTCCTCCTCCTCCTCGTCTTTCTCCACATTTATCTGCTCCTCCTTCACCTCCATGCCAATGTCATCAGGTTCAGATGCTGGAGATCCGGTTGGCTCAAAAGGGTCATACTTCTCCCCGTCCTCGTCCTCCTTGGCCCCCTCGGTCGGGCTGAAGGGGTCGTATATCTCCGTCTTCCTCTCACAGCCGGTGGGCTGGGCTGACGGGTGAGGGAAGGGCTCAGAGGGAGCGGCGGTGGGAGGAGGTGCCGACAGAAGTGACGCCGCTCCCGGAGCAGAGGTGGACGAGACCCTGGAGACCTCGGGCCCCCGAGCGGGACCCATCATGTGGTTCTGATAGGCTGAGGAGTTGACGCAGGCGGAGGAGGAGGTAGACAGAGGTGACGACGAAGGAGACGAAGGAGAGGACACAGATAGGGAGGGCGAGCCGGGTGGGGGGCTCCTGGTCACCTCTCTGACTCCATCTGGGGAGGAGGATGAGGGGGCGGCCGGCCTCCTCTTGAAGCCTGAAGACGGCGTCAAGTCCATGAGACAGGAAGTGAGCAGCAGGAGTCAGCTGGAGGTCCACGGCAGGACCAGGAACAGATCTGTGGAGGAGAGGACACGTTCAGCTCACTTACAGCCTCGCTGTAGGTGATCTAAAGACTGTGCTGTGTACTAACTACATGGAAAAAGCACATGAACTCCATCACATCTTTTCCTGTCAGTGTTTTCTGTAACATGTTTTACAGAAGACATCTGTATCTGTCTCAGGGTGCAGCCGGCATATCTGAGTCTTTTCAGCCTGACCTGCACTCCACAGGTGTTTCATAAGTTACTTTCATGCGTTCAGGTGAAAAGTTCATGAATCCTTACGATGCTCCCCGCCTTGTGAGCTGAGGACACTGATTCATAAATACTCCTGAGGAGCTGCAGCTTGAGACTGAAAAGGACAAAGACAGCCGGTGTCAGGGCTCCTCACTTGAGCAGGGCCTCCTCAGAGAGGTGTGTGTGTGTGTGTGGGTGTGTGTGTGTGTGTGTGTGTGTGTGTGTGTGTGTGGGCCCTGAGGTTTCTGAGAGTCAGTCTGCTGTAGGACAAATTAAAAAGTTCTCAAAGATTTTTGATAGTGTTTTCAGGGCATGTTGGTCGAGGAGCAGGGATCAGGTTTTGGTGGTGGTCTGAGAGTGGAGGTGGATTAGGGATTTGCTGACAGAAGAATAAAACAGTTTTTAATATTTTTAATATTGTTCAGGTTGCAAATGTCTGGGCTCCTCTGAACAAATCAAATGTTGATCAATGGGATAAGTTCACAGTGTAACACTGCAGAACATCACTTCATATTGAGCTGGTCATATTTGTACAGCCCTGCTTGATTCTATAATCAATGATACAGCAGTATTTTTACATGTAGACATTAATTAATGAGGAATAATCAACACAACACCTTTAAATAATCTGTCAGTACTCAGGACAAAACACTTAAATCAATATATCATCTTTAAATACAGGCTGACATATATATATGTGTGTGTGTGTGTGTGTGTGTGTACATATTATATATAATATATATATATATATATATATATATATATATATATATATATATATATATATATATATATATATATATATACATATATACATATACAAACATATAAATAGACATATATTTATGGGGCCCTTTAAACATCCATCAGGACTGAACCCTCTCAGACTTAAATGCTTCAGATTCTGATTTATTTACGTTACCCTGAAGATCTGAACTCTCATTAGTTTCTGTCTCTAAAAGAACAAATTGTCCTTCAGAGTAACATCAGCATGATGCCCTGTGTTCATGAAGGTCCTCTGATGAGATTACTATAATTTAAGTATGTGTTATTCCTCTTTATATTATAACTATAATTATAATGTGATTGATTGACTATAACTGTTCATATTAACATAATACAGAGACTGATTGATCACAGCTCCTAATATTAACATACTAAAGTGATGAATGGATCATAGACTTTAATATATTAATAATAAGGTATTTACTGATCATAGCTTTAATAGTAAAGTGATTATTGATTATATTTGAATAATAAGGGGTGTTTGGTGCTGAGCTGCTCTTTATATTTGAATAATAAAGACATTAATAGTTTATGTATTAATAATAAGGTTAGTTATTGCGCATATTTTAATAAGAAAGACATGAATAGTTTATATATTAATAATTGAATAGTTTATATATTAATAATAAGGTTATTTATTGTGTATATTTTAATAATAAAGTGATAAATTGTTTATATGTTAATAATTAAGACATTAATTGTACATATTTTAATAATACAGATATGTATAGTGCGTATTTTGATAATAAAGACATTAATAGTGTGTACTTTGATAATAAAGACATTAATAGTGTGTACTTTGATATTAAAGACATTAATAGTGTGTACTTTGATAATAAAGACATTAATAGTGTGTACTTTGATAATAAAGACATTAATAGTGTGTACTTTGATAATAAAGACATTAATAGTGTGTACTTTGATAATAAAGACATTAATAGTGTGTACTTTGATAATTAAGACATTAATAGTGTGTACTTTGATATTAAAGACATTAATAGTGTGTACTTTGATAATAAAGACATTAATAGTGTGTATTTTAATAATAAAGTGACAGCTGCTGGTCATCTGCTCTGATGCTGTTAGCCTCTCACAGACCTCCCGGTTAGCCCGATGCTAACCTCTCTGTTCCTCCTCAAAGATCAAATATCTGTCAGACTTTATTTCCTCCTCTGACCATCACACTCCTGCTCAGGTGTGGTGACACTTTATTTCTGTAGATTTCAGAATATAAAGAGGTACAGCCTCAGTAATGATGTGTCGGCAGCGGCTAGCTAGCTAGCTCTGCTAGCTAAATTAGCTCACAGTAGCTACCAGCTAAAGAATGAAAATGAACAGACAGAGGCAGATTTACCTTCAGAGGGTTGGTTTTAGCTCTAGGCTCGTTTCATCCGTCCAACATGGCCCGTGTTCTGTCTCTGTGACTTTAATCAAACCTCTAAATCTCCGAATAAATCTCCTTTTATTGGTCAAAACCGCAGCGGCAGAACCATTCCATCAATGGCCGCCATCTTCCTTCGAGTCAGACCGGACAGCAGAGGATGATGGGAAATGGAGTTTATTTCATCACTGCGCTGACGCTGTTGTCCTAACTTTATTGACACTCAGGTGATTTACAGAGAGAGAGATGTCTAGCGTGATCGATACTTCGATACTCTTCAGAACAACTGATGTTTTATGAGATGTTCTTTCGCTTAGCTTTAAAATAAAAATAGTAGGCTATTTAAAATAAACTAATAAAACGTCCATCAATGAATTCACACTGCAACGTGAGACCATAGGCATAAGTTTAGGGGGGGTGCCCCACCCACTTTTTGTCAGAGGTCATTTTATCTCCACCATAAACAAATCCTTCACTTGTGAGCCATTGTAACCCTAGTTATTTTCAGTAGTATAGAAAATTCCGATGCTCCCGAATGCACCATCCGCATTCGTCCTAGAGTTGCAAAGAGACGCAGCAGACCTTCGCGAGGTTAAAAAAAAAACGTGCAACTGCTGTAAATTTGCGTCTGTGCAAAGTTGAAGTTCCGACTCAGATTGTGCTTTTTCTCCTGATAATACCTGTGTTGAATTAAAAAAAAAAAAAACTTTTTTGCTTGGACTACCTGAGCTGTAAATCTCGTTGAGATGTAGGTGATATATTTGACATGCTGATTTCAACACACAGTTCAACATTGTTGGGGGTTCGTAATTCATATAAAAGTGTCGGCCCAGTTCTCAAGAGGTTTTTATTTAATACATGACAGTCACTTAAAATATGAAATAAGTCTACGCGTTTTATAGTAGCCATACCAAAAGTAAAAGCAATTATCAGGCATGAAAATCCCTCACCTTTTGGTGAAATTCGCCATTTTGAAATCAAATTGGGTGACCTACGTGAATCCTGTAAATCCGATGAGTTGTTGTTTTTTTTTTTGGTGTGGGGGGGGGTATGGACGGAACATGGAGGTATTGAAATGATCAGTGAACTGCTAACATGTGCGCACGCCTGAAGGGAGCTTTAAATTCAATAAAAACATTTACTCTACAAGCACGAGAGCACGGAAATATGAGCATGAGGGGCTCCTCTGTGTGCCGGTGAGCGAAAAGACGCACAGATCACGGGACAGGGATCCTGAATCACTTTGTGTGTTTTTATAGTTCAGACGGTGTCTCATTGGCTCATGTGCATGGTTTATGTGAACACAATGATTTAAAAAATGACGAGTCAGCCTTTTGGTTAATTAAAACTCAACTGTCCTGAGCAGTCCACCTCTGGTTTTCACTTTTTCTAGATGATGAATTCATCCTGCATCACTTATTCTCCATGGTATATGAACAATCTGTAAGGGATCAAGCTCCCAATGCAGTCTACTAGTGCAGTGGTTCTCAAGTTGTAGGTTGAGGCCCCAAAGTGGGTCTCAGAGCTGTTTTCAGTGGACGGCGTATAAATCGGGTAAAAATGTCTTCAGTGTTCAGAGGCCTTGAGCAGACAAACTTCCATACATTTTATTTCACTCTGTTGTGCTGTGTCAGGTACATATTAGCTGTTCTCTCAGGATCTCCACATATCCTGTTATCTTAGCATAGAAACTGGGGGTTTCCTGTGACAAACTTTTGACTTGAGATGTCTAGAAAACAACCAACAAATAAACATTATGATGGGAAACAGTGAGTAAGATTTATGGATGTATGATCTCCCAGGCCTCTCATTATTATGTAATGTTTAATGTTTTCTCCAGTCTCTTTGCACAAAAAATGTTTTTTTTTCCAATCTTAGGTCCAAACTGCAATGTTATTTCACCAAACAAATGAAAGTGGTCGATCTTTTTGAGATTTGGGTCATGATGACTGTTGAGATGGTGGTTGTTTCTCAGGATAGAGCTGTAAGAGCCTCCCTTCACCGTATGTTTTATCTAAAAAGTGAAAGTATCAGTGTTTCCTTCCAATTCACAAATTAACTGATGATAAAACCTTTTATACATTTCCAGCAAAATGACAGAGTCACCCCCAGAATTTATTAGGTACGAACAGGTACTTTATTATACATTCATACTGTCTTGTAATTCTGCTTGCTTTTTCTCTCAAAATGCATCAGATTGATGCTTTTAAATATGAAATATTCAACATTTTCTTCTGGGGGAGCATGCCCCCGGACCCCCCTAGAAGGGTCATGGCCTCATCACCTTTTTCAACTTGGACCTGTTTTCACGCCTGACATTATAGTCATCTTCCCAAACACTTCTCAACAGTCACTTTTGCCAGTAGCCATCCCCACACACTTTTCAAAACAAACTGACGCTCTTGCGTGCGACCATCTCGGAGGGTTTTTTCCACAAAGAAAATTTAAAAAAATAATTCTATTTTAAAATAATACCTTAATATTTTTGATGCCTTTAAACTATTAGAAGAATCCATTCAGCCTACTAGTATAGTAGCCCTGAGGTTAAAAAATCAAGTTTGCAAATAAATCAATAAATTAATAAAAGTAAAAGATGCGCAAAAAGAGAGACCAAATAAAAACCCATATGTATTCAATAATATATTAAATGAAAACATTTTGGTTCTGACAAAATATTTTCACCTACTGAAAAAAAAAACTGCCTCAAAAATTTACCACACACATATTTTACCCTGTGCAGTTGCATTTGACCTTAACAGTTCAGCTACTGCAAAAACAAAGCTTGGATTTGGCAAAAATAAATGGAAATATAATAAAATAAAACCACATTTAAAAGCAGCTTTAAGTGTTATTTTGTAAGTGATTTAACAAGTTTATTTGTCATCTGGTGAAATTCTTTTTACAGCTTTAAAACAGTGGTTCAGTTCCCCTTCAGGGCTACCGTATCAGTGCAGGTATGAATCAGCTTGACGGAGGGTGTTCGCCTGAACCTGGAGATAAAATGGATACAATACAGGGGCAAGGATCATGTTATATCACTGTTTTTATCAGCACAGTATTCAAACATCTTCAAAAACTATGAAAAAGTTGGAGTGATGCATAAATAATCTGTTGTTTCAATAAATCATGGACCCTGCAACACGTACAAATGTATGTTTGTTGCAGTGACAGAAATCATGAATATGTCATTAAAAAGCCTGTTTCTTTGAATTAAAGGTGCAGTGTGTAGAATTTGGCAGCATCTATTTGTAAGAGGAGAGAGGACAACTGACCTAAAATCTATAAAAATAATGATTACAAACCTTATCACTTTAGTAAATGATGCCGTGTTCATGATCCCTTTTGGTCGTCACAGGCTTCCGTTGTTCAGCGATGCGACGTTTTGGTTACGGTTGGGCTCATTCTAGAATCTGAACGATAGATGTCGCTCAAATGTCAAATTCTACACACTGCACCTTTAAATTACAAAATTCAAGGATAGTGCTTCTAAATTTATGCAACACAAGATCGCTGTATATATATGTATAAATGCATATATGTATGTTTATATATGTATATATAAACACACACACACACACACACGTATAAATATATAAGTGGATCAATACTTCCCCTGAATCATGTTTTTGTCTTTGTTCTTGAAAAGCCTGACGTCTTAAATGTCATCATCTGTTGCACATCTTTACTGTGATATCGACAAATAAACCATGAATAAAGTTAGCAATCAGAAGAAATGATTTAATTTCTACGCAGAAGGGTTTTTTCTTAATGTCGTATTGAGGCGCTCAAAATGATGATTTTGTACACAAAATATCTTTATTCACTTAAAATAAAAGACAAACATCAATGCAGAGAAAGAACAAAATGATTTTAAAACACTTTAACACGTTGGCTTTTTCTGTTGAAGACTTGAAGACTGCATTTCTCCCGTGAAGACCCCACAAGTATAAACTGTGTACATTCAAACGAAGAGGTGAAGACGCCCCTGACCTCTGACCTTAACAGACCGAAAGACTTTGGAGAATGTTCCCTCTGATACAGACACACAGACACGTTAACTTAAAGCTGAGAACAACAAACACAATAAATAAACAATCAGTGCTTCAGCAGAGTAACAGTCCAGTGGACACGGCGTCCCCACAGTTTGTGCGTTTTTAAGCTTTTATATGATTGGTGGGTTTGGTCATGACATCATCAGGGATGTTTTCGACCAATCGTGTCCTTGGAAGAATCTGAAGCTCCGCCCACGCAGTTTCTTTTACCATCGGTGGGTCACCATCAGACAACGTCAGCTGATCATCGAGGCCCTCCTCAGACATTGCAGGTGAGAATCAGAGATGACATAAAAGATTTTTTAATGATCAGACGAAGATTCTGCACAAGGACAAGAGGCTGAAACCAGCTTCATCTTCCTGTTTTAACATCCTCAACTTATTTTGTAATTAAGACATTTTATGCAGTCTTTTCTGACTGAAATGATGTTTTTCTTATGATTAAGTTTTTAATTATTTAAGAATTATAATTAAAATAATAAAATAATTACTTTTCCTTATTTATTTATTTTCTTAATTATTATTATTATTTCTTAATTATTTTGCTTCAATATTTTAAATTCAACATGTGAGATGTTTAACCTTTGTCTTTTCATTTTCTTCTCTGGCTTTTATCTTTTTTCTTTCACATTAATGTATTTTTATATATTTTGAATGTTGCATTGTTTTTTTTCATTGCCTCATGATTTTTTTAGGAGTTTTATAGTCACTGTGTCAGTATTAGAGACAGGAAGGCAAAGAAAGAAAGAGGATGCTTTTGGTACCACAAGAGAAAATGATCAATTTTAAGAATAAAGTCAAACACACCAGAGAGATTGTCAGCATTTTACCCACTAATCAAAACACTGCAAACCTGTCAGGACTGCTCACCAAAGAAATCATAAAACTGCAGCTGCTGTCTGAGGCGCACGACCAAGCCTTCAGTCCAACGCTGATCCAGGTGGACTGGTTAGGTCCAGAGGTTACCTGGATCAGCGGTGGACAGCTACGACCTGGATGACTGACAACCTACAGACGTCTAAACTAGCATTTTTGACCACGTGGGAGAAAACGGTGTCAAGTTTCGCTACAAAAGAGATCTAATTTAGAAAAATGTAATTTAATCACTTTGGAAAGTGGGAAGAACGAGCAAGAACGGCTCGTTACAGCTCCCATAACGACCCCGGCACGCTGGTGCAGGTTCAGCACTGATGAGTCCAGAACATTCTGACTGACCCTCTGGACACTGAGTATGAGGCACACATCAGCCATGTCAGCAGCAGGGAGGAAGATGGGGAGTTTCCAACAGTGACCTTTGACTCTCCTTCAGGGAAAAACATCTGAGCTGATTCAACAGACTGCACGGACATGTTGGAGACAACTGGAGGTGGACAAGTCCAACAGCAGCTCTGCCCACTGACCCATATTCATGAACAGATTGGTCCAAATGAATAACCTTTCAAAATATCGTATTCACTGAAGGGTTCAGGGTCAGAGGTCAGGGTCACACCGCTCCAGGTTCACCCACTTATCCAAACACCGTCTCTCTCACTGCTTTGGTTAAATACGACTGCAGGTCATGAAGCTGTTGTCCTTTAAGGCCCTCATGAGGCCTCAGGACATTTGTCCACATGCTGTGACTGCTGTCCTCTAAATGGGGAGGGGGCCTCATGTTGAGCCTCAGAGAACTGAACCAGCCCTGCCTTCAGCTTTGGCACCAAACGAGGTTTACAGACAGATCTGTGAGAGACGGCCTGCCGCCGTCTGCCCCGAGACAATAAAGGTGAAGCTATGGTAACATTCCCTGACAAAATAAAAGCCCCAAATCCAAAGCTCTTTCTTCAAAATAAAAGTCTCAAATCGTCAGCTCCTGTATTATATTCAGTATCTCCTCGTCAGCTCTTTAATCACATTAACAGTTTCTAGTTGTCAGTTCCTCCGCCAAAATAAAAGTCTGAACATTTTAGCTTGTTTTTCAAAACAAAAGTCTTTACATGTCACTTCCTTTACCCTTGTCAAAAAAAACAGAACTTTCCTGCTCCTCCATCACTGTAATATCATAATATGTCGGTTCCTCCTTCAAACTAAAAGTCTGGAGCGGTCAGCTGTTCTGGCAGTGATTGATGAGAAACAGGAAGCAGGTGATGTTAGAACGAGGAGGGGGTCGAACCCCGAGTTCATCCTTTCTCCTCATCAAACATTCAGGCACTCTAATACGCCCCCCCCCCTTGACTGTGGACCACCTCAACAGGTGGGCTGGGCGTGGAGGCGGAGCTTGGGGAGCAGCTGGACCAGGTGAGGACGTCTTCGTCCTTCAGACCAGCCCAGCATCCTTGGCCATCCTATAAAAGGCTCCTCTTTGAGCCATGAGATTGGCAGGCGAGTCGAACTCCACCATCTCTCCTTTCTCCAAGACCAGGACCCTGAGGAGCAACAAACACCCATGAAGGAGGTCAATACAGTCTATCTGAAGGTGGTCTGGAATACCTGGTGTAGTCCTGGATGGAGGTCAGTACAGTCTATCTGGAGGTGGTCTGGAGTGCCTGGTGTAGTCCATGATGGAGGTCAGTTCAGTCTAGGTGCAGGTGGTCTGGAGTACCTGGTGTAGTCCAGGATGGAGGTCAGTACAGTGTATCTGCAGGTGGTCTAGAGTACCTGGTGTAGTCCAGGATGGAGGTCAGTACAGTCCATCTGCAGGTGGTCTAGAGTACCTGGTGTAGTCCAGGATTGAGGTCAGTACAGTCCATCTGCAGGTGGTCTAGAGTACCTGGTGTAGTCCTGGATGGAGGTCAGTACAGTCTATCTGGAGGTGGTCTGGAGTACCTGGTGTAGTCCAGGATTGAGGTCAGTACAGTCCATCTGCAGGTGGTCTAGAGTACCTGGTGTAGTTCAGGATGGAGGTCAGTACAGTCTATCTGGAGGTGGTCTGGAGTACCTGGTGTAGTCCAGGATTGAGGTCAGTACAGTCCATCTGCAGGTGGTCTAGAGTACCTGGTGTAGTTCAGGATGGAGGTCAGTACAGTCTATCTGGAGGTGGTCTGGAGTGCCTGGTGTAGTCCATGATGGAGGTCAGTTCAGTCTAGGTGCAGGTGGTCTGGAGTACCTGGTGTAGTCCAGGATGGAGGTCAGTACAGTGTATCTGCAGGTGGTCTAGAGTACCTGGTGTAGTCCAGGATGGAGGTCAGTACAGTCCATCTGCAGGTGGTCTAGAGTACCTGGTGTAGTCCAGGATTGAGGTCAGTACAGTCCATCTGCAGGTGGTCTAGAGTACCTGGTGTAGTCCTGGATGGAGGTCAGTACAGTCTATCTGGAGGTGGTCTGGAGTACCTGGTGTAGTCCAGGATTGAGGTCAGTACAGTCCATCTGCAGGTGGTCTAGAGTACCTGGTGTAGTTCAGGATGGAGGTCAGTACAGTCTATCTGGAGGTGGTCTGGAGTACCTGGTGTAGTCCATGATGGTGTTGAGACGGTGGGCGATGGTCAGCACGGTGCAGTCCTCAAACTGTGAGCGGATGGTGGACTGGATCAGATTATCAGTCTCCATGTCCACGGCTGCTGTGGCCTCGTCCAGGACCAGGATCTTGGTCTTTCTGAGGAGAGCCCGAGCTAAACACAGCAGCTGTCTCTGACCAACACTGAGGGGACACAGAGGGACAGAGGGACGTTCTTGTCTTCAGCTGGTTTTAGGATGTTTGGGATGTTTAGACAGAGCTAAAGAAAATGACTTCAGCCTTGATCAAATAATCCGTCCTTCTGCTGTAATCCAGCCGAGCTTCACAAACATATCAGCATTCAAACTTTAATGATATTATAAATAAAATAAATGAATCTGCTGAACATTCAGTTTAAAATCAAACTCCATCAGCAGAGGAATTAAACAAACCCTCTCACCAACAAACCAGCAGCTCACACGAGCACTAAAACATTAAATTAAAGCTGCAGAAAAGTTTTTAATCCTGAAAAAGAGGTGAGATCATCTTAAATCTTCTCATGTCATTGAACATTCTGTCCTCCAGTCGTACCTCAGGTTCTCTCCTCCCTCGCTGCACTCGTGGTTCAGTTTGTCGGGCAGCCCAGACACAAAACTCTTCAGGTGAGAAAACTCCAGCGCTCTCCAAACATCATCATCAGAGTAAGTATCGAAGGGGTCAAGGTTCATCCTCAGGGAGCCCGAGAACAGGACGGGGTCCTGCAGGGAGAGCAGACAGGAATGAGTTTGTGGCTCTGATCCTGAAGGAGGTGACGCACTCTTTATCGTTGTGGACAAACTATTAAAATATCTGAGGCTTCACTTGGTGACGTTTGCTCAGGTGTTCACCTCTCAGACCCTCTGCAGCTTTAACCAGTTCAACCAGAGTCCAACAGCCTCACGGTGATGATGTTCTGCTAACGCTCTCAGCTATAGACTAAATCTGGATTATCTCACATCAGAATAAGTCTGGATTATTCTAAATCTGGATTATTTCACATCATCGTACTCGTCTCTGGCTCTGGTCTTGTAGGTGGTCTGGGATCCTTGGTGTAGCCTGCCTGCTGCTGTGGAGTCACGAAGCCTCAATAACTACAATTACAGACATAACACATATTTGGCCATCTCATTCCAGTTCATAATCATTATAGCTGTTAATGTTGATATTAACATGATCTTTCTATCCATGGTTGATACATCTATAGTAACTATCTCTAGCTCCACATGGACATGAGATCCCTCTGAAAATGAGGTGTCACATCTCAAGAGGTCTACCATTAATACATTTATACTTAAGAGAGACAAATATGGTAGGGATGCACTTGTGGTCTGGGCACCCATGAGTTCGTCACTACCATAAATTCTTATTTTCAGTAAGACTTTTATTGATTATACTTCTATGAAATTATCACCACAACCACACAGACATGAGGACCCTCCTCTAATACATTTGTTTGCAGCAGAAACAAATTTGACGACGACAGGTCTATGATTGGTCCATTGATCTGTCACTAGCTTTAGTTCTTACTTTAGTCCACTTGTCTCCACTTACCTCCCTCCCTTTGCCCACACACCCAACACAGCATGGTGTGGATTTGCTGTTCATCATGAGACTGGGGTCCACATTCAAGATTTCCTGCTGCTTAACAGAAGGTTTTTTCTTGCCGCCATGATGGAGGGATTCATGATTGGCTATATGGATTCATGTTGGGTGTTGGATGTATATATTTGTATATATATGTATATGTGTGTTTTATATATGTATATATGTATCTATGCATATATGTGTATCCATAATATGAAGAGCTTTGTGCTCTGTTGTAAAGTGTCTTAAGATAACACTTGTTATGAATTGGCGCTATACAAATAAAGATTGATTGATTGATTGACATCAGAATAAATCTGGATTATTTCACATCAGAATAAATCTGGATTATTTCACATCACAATTATCTGGATTATTTCACATCAGGGAGCGTCTCTGTGTTTCAGAGAACAGTCCTGAACACACTCGTTCGTCCTGATGAACAGTTTAATGTCCTGTCTGTAATTATCAAAGATTAGTGACGTGCACAGGGGCAGACGTCGGGCTTTACTGTGGGGGTGTGGCCTTAATAACCAGTGTCATCAGAGAGCGTCTGCCTGACCTGAGGGATGATGGTGAGTCTGGATCTGAGCTCATGAAGTCCAAGTTTAGAGATGTCCACCCCGTCGATGAAGATCTGTCCCTCTGCAGCCTCGATGATCCGGAACAGGCCAAGGGTCAACGAAGACTTCCCGGCCCCCGTTCGACCCACAATACCCACCTACAGGACATCCCAGGCAGAGATTCAGGTCATTCATACACAATAAAGTCAACAACAAAAGTCATAATAACTATGATAAAAATGGCATCTATATTCATTTATATTTATACTGTTAAAAGGTCAGTTCCTTCATCTCACCTTATGTATATATTGTTGGTCAGGTTTTTGTCAGTCCTATTTTTTTTTTGTCCTATTTTTCAACTTTACTTTATTCCTCCAGACCCTTATTTTTATTCTTATTCTAATTATATGTTTGTTTTTGCACCAGTTTACCAAATCAAATTCCTTGTATGTGCAAAAGTACTTGGCAATAAACAGTAATTGTGATTCTGATTCTGACAATAATAATAAAGACATACGAAGTAATACAATAATCACCTAAAGGGCATCACAGTGATAGGTATTTATATACAATAAATACAACAAAAGTCATAATAACTAGCACAAAATGACAATAATAATAAAGATATATTAAATAAAGACATCACAGTCAGTGATCCGGGTTCATAAATGTGCACAAAATAAACATAATGACCAAAATGACCATACATGAAACATGACCTTTGACCCAGAGGACAAAGACGGGACAGACCACATGACTGCATAATAAACTGTAAACAATAAAGATAATGATCCAGACGGGACACAGTCAACCCTGAGGGATTGTGGGTAGAGAGCCAGGCTTTATCTAGGTCATCCTCATTGTAACCTTTGACCCCTTGATAATCACAGCTGACCTTCTCTCCTCCCTGGATGCTGATGCAGATGTTCCTGATGGCGGGCTCCAGGTCGTCTCTGTACTTCAGACTGAACTCCCGGATGTCGATGCAGCCCGCCGTGGGCCAACCAGCAGAGAGCGCCGACGAGTCCGACTTCCACTCGGCCTACGACAGGAGACACCACAGACATCCCATAATTACTCTGTTTCCATGGAAACCCCTCTCTCTGACAGCAGCTTCTAGTATTCAGGCCGGTCGTACCTCCTTCTCGGTGTCACTGTACTCTTTGACCCTCTCCACCGCCACGATGTTGGTCTCCACGTCAGAGGACATCCTCACCAGCCAGGTGAGGGACGCCGTGAGCTGAGACCAGACAGAGGACAGATTAATGTTAAATTATTATTATTAAGGTAAATATATTAATGTTAAATTATTATTATAATAGTAAATATATTAAGTTAGATCATCTTTATTATAGTAAATATATTAAGTTAGATCATCTTTATTATAGTAAATATATTGAGTTAGATCATCTTTATTATAGTAAATATATTAATGTTAGACTCTGAACAATCACATGAGCTGCAGATGATAATCTGGACTCTTGAGTTGAACCCGTCAGAGGACTGAAGCAGCAGCAGGTGGCTGTCTCTGCTCACCTGCAGGGCGTAGGAGATGGACAGGCCCATGATGCCTGGACTCAGGTTCTGTCTGGCCATGACGGCGAACAGAGCGGCAGACGTCACGATGATGTTTCCGACAAACTCCAGACGGATCGCCAACCACCTGCTCACACACACGGACACACGGACGTAAAGAGAGGATATTCAGCAGGAGGAGTTCCTAAGGTCAGGACCACGGCAGCACACATGCTGCTCTGCAGCTCTTGCTGTTGTTGTTGTTGTTGTTTTTGTTGTTGTTCTTGTTGTTGTTTTTGTTGTTGTTCCTATCTGCGTGTGCAACCTTTATCTGAAAGGGTACTGCACATGCGCCGCACGTCCCTGTTTTCCCTGACAACGCTGATTCCTGTTTACACGGAGACAAAACGTCTTCTAAACTTCTCACTCTGGACCCTGGTTTCAAAAGTTTGAGGATTCAGGCACTCTGGGCGCCGTTCTCAAGTAATCGTAATGAAAACTCTCCATTTTCGTCTGTTTCTGTTGTTGTGAGTTAACCTCCTTCACACCAGCGGACTGACCAGAAACACGAAGATGGAAACTTGTTGAAACCAAATGAACACTCCATGTCCACACAGGGTGGCCATTTTGAAACCAGATCTGTGTTCTGGTCTCAAACATGTCCAGGCTCTAAAACCACATTTTTCTAAATTCCTGTCGGGGTGAAGACGTCTCCGTCTGACCTTCTTATGGTCCCACAGCAGGAGCTCATAAATGATGTCAGCTAGCGTCTCTACCACGACTTAAACCGTAACACCCGAGGGACCTAAACATGTGGAGTAAAGGTATAAATGAAGAAGAGCACGTCTGGGAATTTGAGGTGGGAGGAGTTAAAGCTCTAAACCAACGTGACCTCCCTCTGCAGCAGCAGAAGACCACCTGTGGTTTCCATGGAAACAGAGCCTCAGGTAACACTGTGCTGTCCTGGGGCTTTGTCTCATAACTCAAACATGAAGGAGGACAGTGATGTGACTTACTGCTCCCAGTGTTGAAGGACTCGAGTCCAGGACTCAGACTCGACTCAGACTCGAGTCCGACTCGAGTCCGGATTTGTCGGACTCATGACTCAACTTGAACTTGAACTTTGGTGACTCGACTCCAACACTGACTGCTCCAATCATAACAGAAAACCAGCTTCCAGTCTAGCATGCGGGCAGAGTAGGCAGAGGGTTTGTAGCTCTCCCTTCCCTTTGGATAAAACTATACCTGTGCGTCAGAATTTCCTCCTCTCCGTTTACCAGAATACCTAGCTTGATTTTTACGCTCCCTGAGATACCAAGATATGGCTCAAAGCACACGCAAAAACGCCAACATCAAGCAAACAAGCAGCTCCTGAACTAGCAGGAAGTGCTAGCAGTAACCTGGAAAACCTCTGCTCAGCGCTGCTAAAGGATCTTACAGGCGAAGTAATTTTGTGAACACAGCACCAAAGCCACTAACTGACTCTCTGAACACTATTAAGAAGACTGTTGTCTCATACAGCAGCACAATCAAGACTATTGAGACCAGCCTGTCAACATACAGGATTCACATGGATTCTGCTTACCGGAGGTACTAGCGAAGAACAACATGCTAACAGCTAAGCTGGATGACCTGGGGAATCGCTCATGGAGGACCAACCTGCGGGTCATTGGAGTTCCGGAGGAACTCCAATGACCCGCAGGTTGGTCATTGGACTCATAGCAGTTTATGACCTCTCTTCCAGGAGGTTTTCAGTCTGGATACATTCACCAGCACCCCCGTCTTAGACAGAGCACACCGACTGGTGTAGGGGTAGGGGCCGGCGGCACACCTTCCTCCAAACCCAGGGCATTGATGGTTTGTTTTCATCATTACCAGGATAAGGAGCGGATCTTAGCGAGGCCACGAGGGGCTGTCTGTCCATGGGCACCAGATCAACATATTCCCAGATGTAAGTGCAAGCCTGGGTCGTCAGCGCGGCACATTCAACGGTGTGAAATCAGCGTTGTACAAGAAAGATATACGCTTTAGTCTCTGCTACCCTGCACGCCTTCGGGTGGAGTTCAACAGGGAGGATCTCCTCTTTAACACACCCGGAGAAGCCCAGCGGTTCTACGACCGCCATTTCAAGGATTAAGGTGAGAGTGACCCACATGGACTGTGCTGTGAAAACGTATTTGTCCCCTTCCTGATTTCTCATCTTTTTGCATATTTGTCACTCTTAAATGTTTCAGATCATCACACAAATTTTAACATTAGACAAAGATAACCTGAGTAAATACAAAATGCAGTTTTTAAATGATGATTTTATTTATTAAGGGAAAAAAGCTCTCCAAACCTACATGACCCTGTATGAAAAAGTAACTCCTCCCCTTGTTAAATCATGAGTTAACTGTGATTTACCACATTTTTTTGAAAGCTGAGATCAATTTCACTGATCACACCCAGACCTGATTACTGCCAGACCTGTTGAATAATGAAATCACTTAAACAGAACCTGTCTGACAGTGAAGTAGGCTGCGAGATCTCCAAAAGAAACACATCATGCCACGATCCAAAGAAATTCAAGAACAAATGAGAAACAAAGTCATTGAAATCTATCAGTCTATTACAAAGCCATTTCTAAGGCTTTAGGACTCCAGTGAACCACGGTCAGAGCCATTATCCACAAATGGAGAAAACTGGGAACAGTGGTGAACCTTCCCCACCAAAATTACACCAAGAGCACAACAACGACTCATCCAGGAGGTCAAAAAGGACCCAGAACAACATCTAAAGAACTGCAGACCTCACCTGCCTCAGTTAAGGTCAGAGTTCATGACTGAACAATAAGAAAGAGACTGAGCAAAAATGGCATCATGGGAGAGCTCCAAGGTCAAAACCACTACTGACCAAAAAGAACACAAAGGCTCGTCTCACATCTGCCAAAAAGAAATCTTGATGATCCCCAAGACTTTTGGAAAAATATTCTGTGGACTGACCAGACAAAAGTTGAACTTTTTGGAAGGTGTGTGTCCCGTTACATCTGGGGTAAAAACAACTAGCATTTGATAAAAAGAACATCATAGCAACAGTCAGACATGGTGGTGGTAGTGTGATGGTCTGGGGCTGCTTTGCTGCTTCAGGACCTGGACGACTTGCTGTGATTGATGAAACCATGAATTCTGCTGTCTACCAGAAAATCCTGAAGGAGAACATTTGGCCATCAGTTCATGACCTCAAGCTCAAGCTCACTTGGGATATGCAACAGGACAACGACCCAGAACACACTAGCAAGTCCACCTCTGAATGGCTTAAAAAGATAAAATTAAGGTTTTGGAGTGGCCAAGTCAAAGTCTGGATTTAAATCCAATTGAGATGCTGTGGTGTGACCTTAAATGGGCAGTTCATGCTCGAAAACCCTCCAATGTGGCTGAGTTAAAACAATTCTGCACAGAATAGTGGGCCAAAATTCCTCCACAGCGATGTGAAAGACTCATCACCAGTTATCACAAACGCTTGACTGCAGTTATTGCTGCCAAGGGTGACACAATCAGTTATTAGGTTCAGGGGGCAATTACTTTTTCACATAGGGTCGTGTAGGTTTGGAGAGCTTTTTTCCCTTAAAAAATAGAATCATCATTTAAAAACTGCATTTTGTATTTACTCAGGTTATCTTTGTCTAATGTTAAAATTTGTGTGACGATCTGAAACACTGAAGTGTGACAAATATGCAAAAAAAAAGAAATCAGTGCTCACACCCATTCCAATGGCAGCCATTTGAGAACTTTATCCAGTTTACACCGGATGCCTAAAAGAGACTTTCTTTCTACTCCATCATGAACATTCATCCGTCTTCAGCTCAGATTAAAGCTGACTCAGCAGGAGCATCTTTACTCTTCTTATTAGGGCCTGAGCTACAGTCTACAGTTTATGTTAGGTTTGAGAGATGTATGCATCGGTAGCCTTTGTTCATTGTCCTGCGGATTTCTCTGTTTGGGAAAGGAATCCTAGGTCAGTTAGTTTGTCCCTTCTTGGTGATGGGTTGATGTTTTTTTTTTTTTTTTTAAGTCTTACTTTTCTTTTATTTCTTTTCCTTTGTTTTTTGTTTTATATTTATTATCTCCGGGAGCAGCAGACGTGATGACAACGGGAAGTGACTGCATGTTTGAAAACAATGGCAGCTTCTGAAGCGGTCTCAACATCTGCCTTTTTTTTTTTAAATCAAAAATGGACTCAATTTTTTCTTTAAAAGAGGAGGAAAGGACGTCACTTGAAGCTTGTCTTACGAGAAGTCATTTTTTTGCTCTTCTCCTGACCAGGGATCACTGCTGGGAAACTGGGACAGAATGTGGAAATCATTCCACGGACATGCCAGTTAGTCTGTGGTCGTCATGGTTACTCAGCGATACTTGGCGAAATATGCTCTCCTCAGAAGCTTACTGGGAAAACTTGGTAGGGATTGTCTTTGGCAAGGTTTGTGTCACATATAAGTGTTAAATGATACATCTGTGTGGTATAATTTAATGTGAAAAGATAGTCTTCAGGTAGTTTAAGCTAACGGCTAATGGCCCTAGCGGCTAACGGCTGTTAACTTTTGTTAGCCGTTGTTAGCCATGCTCATTGTGGCTCAGCGGCACTGTCACTGCCTCTTGCCCCGGGAATCGTGAGTTCGATCCTTGGGAAAGGAAAGGAAGTAAAATTATTTCATTTAATTCATATAGAAACAAAAAAACACAAGGAAACTTACATAACTTTATGGACTCAATCAGAGACATAGACGAACATCTAGCCTCCAATTCCTCCCCAGAACTTTGCAAAAAAAGACTTAATATCCAATCTGAATTCAATCTACTCTCTCACCAAAATTGCTGAAGATCTGTTGCTGAAAACCCGAGGTCTTATTTACGAACATGATGAAAAATGCAGCCATTTATTTGCCCACTTGTTAAAGCGTCAGGAAACTTCAAGACTTAACCCTCTCATTAAGGATAGCTCCAATAACCTGGTCTCAGACCCAAGGGATGTAAATGAGATATTCAAGTCCTTCTACTCCACACTCTACACCTCAGAGGGCCCCACAGACCATAACAACATGCACTGTTTTTTAAACCGACTGAATTTCCCTGTTATCGACCCAGAGACTGTTGGCAGCTTAGATAACACAGTCACATTGGAAGAATTGGTCACTGCAATTAATTCTATGAGAAGTGGAAAGATGCTGGGTCCTGATGGTTACGGCAAAGACTTTTATTAAAAATTCCAGGACAAATTAGCTTTCCTTTTACTTAATATGTTGAATGAATCCATTACACACAGTTCTCTTCCACTCTCAGCTACCCAAGCCACTATCTCTCTTATTCTGAAAAAAGATAAGGACCCCACACTTTGTGGATCGTACTGGCCCATAAGTCTTATCTGTAATGAACACAAAATTTTGGCAAAGGTTCTTGGGAGACGCATCAAGAAATTTTCCCTCCCATTATATCAAATAACCAAATAGGCTTAATTTAAGGTCGCCATTCATTTTCCAATATTTGACGGCTTTTAAATACTATACTCACTTCTACCTCTTCCCCTGTTCAAGAAGCAGTAGTGTCTGGATGCTGAAAAGGCTTTCGATCGCATAGAGTGGGATTATCTATTCGAGTTCTCTCTAGATCCAGATTTGGTGACACTTTAATTTCCTGGATCAAACTGCTATATACCCCAAGCACGTATTCGTTCCAATTCAAAATACTCTTCTCATTTCCCTTTCTCCAGAGGAACACCTCAGGGGTGCTCCGTCTCCCTTGCTTTTCGCCGTAGCAATGGAACCACTCTCACTTACTCTTAAATCATCCTCAGCTTTGAAAGGCATCTCTCGTTTCAGAATTGAACACAGGGTATCATTATATGCAGACGATCTTCTTCTTTACCTTAGTCACCCAGAATCCTCAGTCCATTAAGTAGTCCCTATTTTAGAAGAATTCGGCTCTTTCTCTGGATATAAATTAAACTTCCAAAAAAGCAAATGTTTCCCGATTAATGATCACACACCTTACATTGACCAAACAAACTTTCATTTATTCGACCGGAATCAAATACCTTGGTATCCATATCACTTGCTCGTTGTCTTCTATGTCTGAAGCAAATCTATCACCCCTGGTCTTGGAGTCCCCC
Source organism: Cetoscarus ocellatus (assembly GCA_037902135.1). Taxonomy (NCBI): domain Eukaryota; kingdom Metazoa; phylum Chordata; class Actinopteri; order Labriformes; family Labridae; genus Cetoscarus; species Cetoscarus ocellatus. The sequence goes on along the minus strand of JBAMNC010001603.1, from coordinate 508,181 downwards.
CTTATCCCTGAGCGGCAGAGTCCAGATTGTGAAGATGAATATCTTGTCCAAATTTCTGTATGTCTCTAGTTGTCTACCTGTTTTTATACCAAAGTCCTGTGCTTCAGAAACCAAGGGCTGCTGGTGGATTGCCTCTACCTAACTTAATGTTCTACTACTGGGCCACCAACATCCAGAAAATTCTGTTCTGGCTTCACTCCCCAACGACTGACTGGTGCTTTCTAGAATCACGCTCTTGCCGCTCCTCCTCGCTCTCTGCTCTAGCTCACTCCCCTCTGCCCTTATCGCCTTCTATATTCTCTATGAACGTGGTAGTACAAACCTTGAAGATCTGGCTCCAATTTCGACGCCACTTTAACCTCCACCTAGCCTCCATTTCAGGTCCCTTAATTGTTAATGATAACTTTGCACCTTAACTGCTGGACTCAAGCTTTGGCAATTGGGCCAGACAGGGATTAACACTTTTAAAGATTTATTTGACAACTGGACATTTGTAGTTTTACTCAGTTAAGCTCCAAATTTAACCTTCCACGCTCAGATCTTTTCTGCTATTTTCAGATCCGTCACTCTATACAATCACAGTTTGCTTCTTATCCTCTATGTCCTTCTGAAGGGTTAGGGTTAGGGTTAGCCTGGGAAGAGATTCTTAAGCTACCTCACACCTCTCAAAAGTTAATTTCTTGCATTTATCATAATATATCTTCTATTAATAACACTTACTCCTGTAAAACTAAGGATGGATGGGAATCTGAGCTGGGGGTGGAACTGGGTGACGAGGTGTGGTCAAAGGCCTCACATAGAGTAAATTACTCTTCTTGTACACGCCTTAATCTGATTCAACTCAAACTAGTACATACAACACATTTGTGTAATGCTCGTCTGGCAGAATTTTATCACAATGTCAGCTCAGCATGGCCTCGCTGTTCTGCTGGTCCCGCTACTCTCTCGCACATGTTCTGGTTATGCCCAAAGATGGGAAATATTGGTCAGCCATTTTCAGAACAATTTCAGAGGGGCTTATAACTAAAATGAATACCTGCCCTGTCATAGCAGTATTTAGTGTTTCAACAGCTCCTTTTCCCTGCACTGCAGCCACATCAGACATGAATGCCTTTACCACCATTACTGGCTAGAAGAAGGATACTACTATCCTGGAAATCTCCTTCTCCACCTTTGAACTCTACACGGCTTAGTGATGTTATGTACTTGTTACATCTTGGTAAACTCAAATATACTCTCAAGGGGGCAACAAACACCTTTCATAAGAAGTGGCAACTGTTTTTGACATACCTTTGGAACCTACTGCCACCGGATTAACATCAACAATACAGTTGGATGTTTAACTAGATCTAATTACCTGGACCAACAAGACTCTCCTCATTTGTGCGTAACAGTTTGGACTTTTGGATTGTCAGATTTCCTCTTCACAACGTGTCCTTGTGTACTTGCAACCTTTATTCCTGATGTTATAGTGATATCAACCTTTTTTTTAATTACATATTATTATTTTTATTTCAATTAATAAATTAATTTTATTATTATTATCAATATTTGTTTTTAGGATGGATGTGGGTTGGGGGGGATCATATTGTTTAAAAAAAATGTTTGGTGCTGTTAACAGGCTCATACCTTGCTCTTGTTTTGTAAGCATCAATAAAATGTTAAAACAAAAACATAGGACCAGAGGACCTGGACTTTGGAGCCGGGTCCTCGTGGTGACCTGAGTCTCTGAGGTCGCCCTCCTGCACATGCTCACTAAGATCACTCTGACCTGTTGGCCACGATGCTGGGGTAGTACGCCTTCTGGTTGTGGTCGACCCTCTTGTCGCTCTCTCTGATGAAGCGCTCCTGCTCCCCGAACGCCCTGATGACCGACGTCCCCAGCAGAGTTTCGTTGAAGTGCGTGTAGATCGGCGAGCGGCTGACCGACTCCAGACGCTTCAGCTGACGGGACGACGCCACGTAGAACCTCTGAGGAGGAGAAGAAGAGCATCAGGCACCAACCACCACCATGGACCTTTACGGGCAGGACAGAGACAGAGGACGGAGGGAGAGGGGGAGAGAGCAGGGGAAGAGGCCACAGGCTGGGGTCAAACCTCAGGCCCCCTGAAGGACCTTCTGGCTGAGGACTGACCTGCACGAAGAAGTACAGCAGGCCGAGCCCGGGGATGATGATGGCTACCAGCGGCGTGGCGATCAGGATGATGACACACGAGCCGATCACGTTGAACATGGAGCCCATGAACATCTTGATGATGCTTGGTATCACCGAGTCGATGGTGTCCATCTCTTTGGCGAAGCGGTTCACCAGGTTCCCACTCGGCGTGCGCTCAAAGAAGGACATAGGCGACCTCAGGACGTCGTAAAGCATGGACTGATGGAGGCAGCGAGAGGCCAGGATGCCCCCGATGGACATGGCGATGGAGTAACAGAACACAGCCACACCTGCAATGGAACAGGTTAGCGCTGAGCAGACATGTTCCTGAGACCAGGTGAAGCCCGAGTCCGCTAAAGACTGGAGCTCACGTTGACCTTAAAGGTCCTGATCATGACCCCCCCCCCCAGCTCACCCTGGGACACTCCGAGCGCCCCGTACACGCCAAGCCTCATGGTCCTGTGGGGCTGCGTCCCGTTGACCACGGGGTCGTCGGTCCACAGGCTGAGCCAGTAGTTTGAGAAGAGCGAGACCAGGTGATGGACGAGGAAGAGGAGCAGGCTGATGATGGACAGGAGCACGCCGATGGCCCTGAAGTACGACCAGAACACCGACAGCTTCACCTGCAGGGGAAATGGGAGCGGGGCTTAGGATCGCCAAGGTCACATGGTCAAGGTCCACGGCGTTTGAACTCACCCGCCCTGTGCTCGCTTTGTCGGCCTCCGTCAGCTTCCCCACCTCCGTGCCTTTGGACTTCCTGTTCAGCAGCTGATCGTCTTTGTCAGGAGGTTTGGACGCAGCGCTGACGGACGGACTGCTGCTCCCACAACAACAACCAGATAAACAGCAAACACAACGAGATGAACAACAACAATGAGATTAACAACAACAATAAGGTAAACAGCAAGAACAACATTAACAACAACAACAACAACAACGGGATTAACAACAATGACATTAACAACAACAACAATAACAACAACAACAACGGGATTAACAACAACAACGAGATGAACAACAACGAGATGAACAACAACAATAAGGTAAACAACAACAACGGGATTAACAACAACAACAATAACAACAACAACGAGATGAACAACAACAATAAGGTCAACAACAACAACAACAACATTAACAACAACAACAACAACAAGATTAACAACAACAATAAGGTAAAAAACAACAACAACAACATTAACAACAACAACAACAATGGGATTAACAACAACAACAACAACAACATTAACAACAACGAGATTAACAACAACGATGACATTAACAACAACAACAACAACAACGGGATTAACAACAACAACAACGAGATGAACAACAACGAGATTAACAACAACGAGGTAAACAACAACAACAAGATTAACAAAAATAACGAGATAAACAACAACAAGATAAACAATAACAACAACAAGATAAACAACACTGCACTGAAACTTTTAGGCATGATTTCATGAAAATTTGATGATGATTACTTTAACCACACTGACTTTAAAAAAGACAAAAATCTGCTTCAATAATAAAAATCAGATTACGTTCAGTCTGACTCACCTGACCAGAGCCGTCACACTGCCGTTCTCCAAACCTTTGGCGGCACTCTTTGGAACAGACTCTACATTTAAGAAACAATTAAAATGTTTTATTTATACAAATATTAATCATTTTAATACATGTCTGTGTTGCCTTGAGAGAAACATCAAACATCTGAGTTTTTGTCTGTCCAGAGGACTGTCATGGCTCCGCCCCCTTAATAATTGATGAGCATGTTTTCTTTATGAAACTAAACCTGCAAACAAAGAAAGTAAAATCCAACACCCAAAGAGTCTGACCGTGCTCGTCCGTGTGCTCTCCTGCTGAGTACGTCCTCAGGAACTCGGCGAAGGCTCCGTCGGTGTCCATGAGCTGCTGATAGGATCCACACTCAGTGATCTGACCGTCCACCATGACCAGGATCAGGTCCACCTGAGGCAGGTAGCTGAGGCCGTGTGTCACCAGCACGCGGGTCTGAGCATAAACACACATTCATACACATTCATACACATTATTCACACTTATACACAATACACATTTATACGCAAAAGTACTCGTTTAAACACATTCATACACAATAATACACATTATACACATTTATACAAATTAATACACTCTATGCACATTAATACATATTCACACATTAATACATGTGTTTATTCTTATATATTTATACTGTCTTATAAACAGACTGCATGGGACCCCTCTGACATCACAGGTACAGAATCAGAGTCCCAAACATCCAGTATTTGTTGATCTGCTGGTCTGTCCAGGTCCAGGTCTTTCTGCAGGGACGCGTTGGTGACGAGACCAAGGTCCAGATACACACTTTATATTTCACACATCACAGTAAAATCACCTGGCGTTTCTGATCTCAGCCTCAGAGTCACTAACCTGTCTGATCAGGGCAGCAGCTCAGCTGCTGGTCTTGGTGCTCACACAGTAAATAAGGACGCTGCTACTCCTTTGAATGTTGAATGGTGATATGATGGGTGGGGGAACTAAACGAAGAGGTGGGAAAACTAACCAGAAGCAAGACAAGGCTGAGGAACTTCTCCAGCCAATTGAAGAAAGCCAAGCTAGCGACCACGAGGACAATACAACCAAAGCAATGGACGGACGAGACCACAATGAGACGCTACAAGCCGGGCTAGCAACAATCAGCAAAGACATAAAAGATCTGAAAAAAGAATTATGACTCAAACTAAGTACTCTGAAAGACGAGCTGAAAAAAGAAATGAAAGAAGAAATCAGCGCACTCCAACAAGAAATCGAGCGTAAACTAGTGGAGAATACGAACGAACTACAGATGCAGAAAGTTACGCTCACTGAAGGCCAGAAGTGCATAGCGGAGCTCGAAAAGTGGAGGACGGACAGGGGGGAGGCGATGATGGAGACGCTGGACCAGACACACCGGATTCAAGAAAAAATAACTGACCTTTAGGGGAGGTCAAGGAGAAACAACATCAGATTCTTCGGCATTCCAGAGGACCCGCTAAAGACACAGCTAAAGCTACCCAAAGAGACGGAGCTCCACATCCAACGGGCGCACAGCGCTCTGGCATGGAAACCAAACCAGAATGCTGCACCCCAGCCCATGATAGTCAACTTTCTGAAGTTGGAGTCGAAAGAAATGATCTTGTGGGAGGCATGGAAGGGGAAAATACTAGTGGGGGACAAGCAGGTTTTCTTCGATCACGATTACCCTGCTGAAGTTGTCCAGAAACAGAGGTCATACATCGACATCAAAAGGGCGCTCAAAGAAAAAGGGATTCACTTCCAGACACTGCTGACTAAAATACAGATTCATTGGAGTAACGGCGCCACGGATGCAGCGTGGGATATGAGAGGATTCACGGTGGAACCACCGGGCGAGGACAGCGCCCCTGCGGAGGCTGGGAGGATTGGAGGAGCAGCAGGATGGCAACGCGTCAAAGGAAAAGATACGAGGCTTGGAGTCAGAGGCTCCAGGAGCACAGAAAACATGAGCATGTGCTGGAGGAGAGATTTAACTCTCCAGATCTATGCAACACAGACTTTTTCAACACCTGCACTACTTAGACCTGACCGGGACATGTTTAGGTTTTGTTTTTATAGTTGGACATACCCAAGACTTTTTAGGCTTCCACTAGGTGGTGCTAACAGAGTCTAGGAGGGGCCCTCTCTAGAGATGGGGATTTCCCCTTCACCCCCGGGGAACCGGGGAAAAGTGACAGTTCACCCCATGGTCAGAAGTCACTGACTGTTTTAGTTCATGTCGTTACTCTCACTGTTCATGGGAATCTCTTTCATATTTGTTTGGGGAGTGTTTTTGCAAAAAGTAGCAAAACTCAATGGTGGTTAATAATATTAAGATAATGTTGTTGAGTGTAAACAGTCTGAACAATCAAATAAAAGGGTAATGACAAAACTTAAGAAAGAAAAAGCACAGACAATTTTCTCCAGGAGACCCACCTAACACAGGTAGAACATGATAAACTTCAAAGATTTGGCTAATAATGAACAAGTGACATTAATAAACATATATGCTCCCCCTGAAAGTGACAGACATTTTTTCAAATGGCTATTTAATGTCATAGCAATGGAAACAGAGGGTATCTTAATCTGTGGGAGGATCTAAATGTTATTAGTTATCACAAAATCGATATAACTAGCCTCAAGAAGAATAAAATGCATCTGACAAGATTTGTGAATGTACAGTATCTTTGGAAGAGATGGGGATGATAGATGTCTGGAGGAACTTGCACCCTCTGGAAGAAGACTTCACACATTACTCGGCAGCACATAAAATTCATTCAAAGATAGACTACGTTTCTTATGAATACTGAGGATTATCACAGGGTGGAGGAGTGTAGAATAGGGGGAGCAGACATGTCAGATCACAACCCTCTCTATCTAACAATAAAGTTAAACAATAGAAAACGGCATACAGTATTGAGACTCAATCTGGGAATACTGAATAATGACAAAATAAGGGAGAAGGTACAGACAGCAATTAAAAGATGTATAGAGGATAATAACAATGGTGCGGTGGATCCAACAATATTTTGGGATGCCATGAGGGCAGTTATCAGGGGGAAACTGATAGCTGAAACTGCACATGCTAAAAGGGTTAAATTGGAAACTTATAGAATACATAGTGAGAAGTTAAGGGAATTAGAGCTGGAATATCAAAACACACAGGAGCCCAAGATATTTCAGCAAATCAAGGAAACAAAAACAAAAATCAATGATATACTATGGGACGAAATTGATAAAAAGAATAGATATTTTAAACAGAGCTATCATGAAGTAGGCTCAAAGGCCGCTAAAATATTGGCAAAAGGTAAGCACAAACAACAAGCAATTAGTAACATCTATAAAAATCAGAGATCCTCATACAGATGAGATGGTATCTACTCCAGAGGGCATAGCAAAAATCTTCCAAAGATATTACCAAGATTTGTACACAAAACCTGCATCTGCCGAAGACGATGAAATTGAGTCTTTTCTGGATTTGCTAGATCTACCTTCAATAGGTCCAGTACAAAACGATAGATTAATGACTGAAATTACAATGGAGGAAGTGAAAGATGCCATAAATACTTTGAAAAATAATAAATCACCAGGTAGTGATGGATACCCAGCAGAGTGGAATAAGATGTTTGGGGAAGAGCTTTGACCACTGCTCCTTGCCTCCTTTAACTGGACACTGAAAAACAATAAAATACCTCCTTCATGGGCTGAGGCAATACTTATAATTATTACAAAACTAGGAAAAGACAAAGAACACTGTGCTAACTATGGACCAATGTCGATATTGAATGTGGATTATAAAGTATATACAACAACATATAAAAGATCGAACTCATTTATACCAGACATAATAGAGGAAGACCAGACAGGATTTATACGAGGGCGGCAGATATACGATAATACCAGAAGAATACTGCATGTAGTAGATCAAGCAAAAAAACACAGAAAGAGCACTGTACTAGTAGGTATAGACGCTGACAAAGCTTTTGATCGTGTCAACTGGAAACTTTTTGTAAAAAGTGTTAGAGCGATTTGGATTCAGCATTAAATCGATTCAGTGTATGAGGACACTCTGACCAACCGACTGCAAGAATAAAAATTAATGGATGCATGACGGACAAAATTATTTTACAGAGATCAACAAGGCAAGGATGCTGTTTATCACCGACTCTGTTTGCTCTTTTTATAGAGCCTCTGGCACAGGCAGTGAGACAGGACCAAGAGATCAGGGGAGTGGAGGTGAACGGCGTTCAGCAAAAAATAGGACTTTTCTCTGATGACGTCATAACCTACCTCAGGCACCCAAGTAAATCACTACCTGCACTAATGCAACTTTTGGAGACATTTGGACACCTGTCAGGTTACAAAATTAATATTGCTAAGACTCAGGTACTGCTGCTTAACTATACTCCATCGAGAGAGATCCAGGAATTATCTGAAATTAATTGGGCACTTAAGAAAATTGAATATTTGGGGGTCACAATCACAAAAAGATTATCTAAACTATATAAAGCAACCTACGATAGGACAAATCAGGAGATACAAAGAGACACGGATAGATGGTCCACACAAACGCTAGATCTCAGCTCACGAATACAAATGATCCGAATGAATGTTCTGCCACGGCTTTTTTACCTTTTCCAGTCTCTTCCAGTAGAGATTCCACAGTCACAATTTGTGAGTTGGGATAGATCAATATCAAGGTTTATTTGGGGCGGCAAAAGGCCGAGAATAAGATTAGAGACTATCCAGCTACCAAAAGAGGAAGGAGGGATGGGACTCCCAGACCTGAAAGAATACTTCTGTGCAGCCCAATTGAGGTACATTGTTGATTGGTGTAAGCCAGGTTACACGGCTAAGTGGAAGGAGATGGAAAAACAGTTTGGAGAATATCAAGTACAGAGTATTATCGGAGATGAAGACGTATATAAGGGGATTAAAAGCCAAATAGATCCAATTACAATGTTTACACTGAAAACATGGTTCAGCATAATTAAGAAATATAAGATATGGAAAGATACTTAATTATTAAAGTGGGTGGCATATGATAATAAGTTCAAACCAAATAGGTATGATAAAAGATTTAAAGATTGGACAACCAAGGGCATCACAGCATGGTGTGTACTTGTTAAGGATGGAGAGCTGGGGAGTTTTCAAGACGTAAAAGAAAATTAAACTCAACTTTTAAAGGTTCTTACTAATTAGAGATTACTTTGGGAAAGCGATCAGGGTGGAGGCCACCAGTGAAGTGCATGGTGTGATCCAGGTCATAATCAATGCATACAAAGAAACCAAAGTTAGAATTATATCCTGGCGATATAAAAAATTGATATCAAATAGACACTCAACTAAATACATTAACGAAAAATGGGAATCAGGATGTAAGATAAAAATCACTCATGTCGAGTGGCTGAACATGGAGAATACACCACACATCCACTAATTCACAGATATGGAGGGAGTTCGCATGGAAAAATCTGATACGGTTTTTATTCCACCCAAGGTCAAGAGCAAACAATTAAACACAATTATACCCTGTTGGAGAGGATGTGGAGAAATGGAAGCGGATCACTCATGTTTTTTGGAAATGTGATAAAATAACACAATTTTGGAAAATGTTATCTGATTCGCTGCTGAAAATACTTGGTCAAAAGATCCCTATGTCCTGTAAAGTACTGTATTTATGCAACACATGTGAAGAAAATGTACATTCAAAGGACAGGTACTTGATGAAAATTTTACTAATAGCTGCTAAAAAAGCCAGTATGAGGAAGTGGGGAAAGGAGGACCCCCCCACACAGGAACAATAGTCACAGATTGTGGATGATATCTACACTTTGGAAAGGGTGACACGTTGCCTGAGGTTACAACGAGCTCAATTCGAGACAAAATGGACAAAATGGACAATGTTCAAGACCGAACAGCAACGAAACCCATAGAAGCACCGACAGAATGTTCCGGCTACACCTCCCACACGTCTGTTTGTTTGTACTGAGACTACTCTGGATGTCTTTTTGCATTTGTTTAAGTTCAAATACTAAATAAAAAACTAAAGTGCAAATAAGACGGACCCTGTGGAGCACAGATGGAGATGTGGTTTTGTCTGTGCCCCCTCGTACAGAAGCTGATGTCCAATAGGTTGAGCCCCCCCCCCTCCCCGTAGACCTGGACCTTCACAGCACCCCCCAAAGAGATCAGTCTCACCTTGTCCCGGAGCAGCCCCTGCGGTCCGATCACCTGATCAAAGATGTGTTTTCCTACGTGGGCGTCGACGGCGGACAGCGGGTCGTCCAGCAGGTAGACAGCCCGGTCACAGTACACGGCCCGGGCCAGACTGACCCTCTGCTTCTGCCCACCGGACAGGTTCACCCCCTGAAGAGAGAGGAGACCCATCAGGTGTTTATCATCCATGACAAGCTATCATCCCACAGAGCTCCGTCCTTCAGGTCCCACATGAGGCCACATCCAGGTCTGATGTTCTCCTAAAAACTTTGACCCTGACCCTTCAGACCTGTACCCTCTAGTTTAACCCTTTACTGTCACATCTCCAAATCTCCATCCTGAGTTCATACCCAATCTTCTAACCCTACATCTCCTCCTTGGCCTCTCCATCGTGGTTCTCTGTTCCTGTTTCCTGTCCTCAGAGTCTAACCTCAGGTTATGAGCCCTGGTCTTTGGAGCAGATCCTGGATCAGAGTCCAGCTCTGAGATGAGTCTGTACCTTCTCCCCGATCTCGGTCTCGTCTCCAGCAGGAAGGATCTCCAGGTCGGGCTGCAGTGCACACGCCTCCACCACCTGCTGGTACCAGGCCTCCCTCCTCTCCTGACCGAACATGATGTTCTCCTTCAGCGTGGAGTTCTGGATCCACGCCTGCTGAGGGACGTACGCCACCGAGCCCTGCAGGGACAGAAGACACCGTTTTAATGGTCTCCAGAGGCTCTGCAGGACCTCTCTGAACACCAGAGCCTCACCTTCACTGAAACGCTGCCTTCCAGTTTGTCCATCTCCCCGAGCAGAGCGGAGAGCAGGGAGGACTTTCCTGATCCAACGTGTCCCACCACAGCCACCAGAGAGCATTCTGGGATACAGACGTTCAGCCTGAGGACACAGAGAGGTTCACCTACACCTGTGTATGTGTATGTATGTCTAATGTGATGGAGCTCCTAAACTGTCTGTCTGAACATCAGGTTGTTTCTTTATGTTCCTAACATGGCTGCTCCGAGGAGCCCGGCTCAGACCACCTACTTCTTCAGAGTCGGGGACTCAGTCCTGGACCAGCTGAACACGGCGTCCTCCATGGTGATGCTGTTCGGGGCTGGAGAAGACAAACAGACAGTGAGACACAGAACATCTCCACGTCTGGGTGAGGAACGCTCATGAAGCTGTGGCCTCACAGTCTGACAGAAGCTTGTGCTCCACGCTGTCCTCCTGCAGCTCCTCGTGGGACAGGAACACCCGCAGACGCTTCAGGGACACGCTCGCCTGCAGACCAGAGACCAGGACAAATGACTCACTAGGAGAACATGTTCAGGGGGTCTCAGGACCAACATCCCCATAAACTACAGCAGAGCTGGAGAGCTACCTTCTCTAAAGTGAACTCAAACATCTCAAAGGTCTAAGTCCATCTCCATCCTCATCATGGACGTGATGGTCCACACTGACCTGCACCATGCTGCTGATGACCATGGGCAGCATGTTCAGGGGGAAGCGCAGGATGTTGAAGAGCGCCAGAGACACGAAGGCCTTCTGAGCGTCCAGAACGTTCTTCTCATCGATCAGCACATAGACGGAGAACGTGGAGAGAGCCACCTGCAGAAGAACAACAGGGCAGACCCTCAGAGGCAGAGAAGAAGATCGGAGGCCGACCAGGGCCCCCACTGCTCATGTTTCTGCCTCTCCCAGGGGAGAGAGTGAAGAATAACATGCAGGAAAGAAGCTCCAGGTCAGAGTCAAACCAAAGAGGATAACATCCTCTGCACCTGGGGCACAGGTAGGTGTAACAGGTGGAAAACCAACCCCCCCCAGGTCCACGGTTAATGGCGGATTAAATTTTGTCATCTGAGATCTATTCATTCAGCAAAAGTTAAAAAAAGATAAATGTGATTTTAAATAAATGATTTTAGCAGAGAACTGGTAGAAAATAAACCTGAACGCAGCTGAGAAACTTCCCTCTGTCTATGTATGTCGATGTATGTTGTTGTTGGTGTATTTTGTTGTTGTTTAGTGTATATTGTTGCTGTTGTTTGGTGTATGTTGTTGATGGTGTATGATGTTATTGGTGTATGTTGTTGTTGTTTGGTGTATATTATTGTTGTTGTTTGGTGTATATTATTGTTGTTGTTTGGTGTATATTGTTGTTGTTGTTTGGTGTATGTTGTTGTTTGGTGTATGATGTTGTTGGTGTATGTTCTTGTTGGTGTATGTTGTTGTTTTTTGGTGTTTATCATTGTTGTTGTTTGGTGTAAGTTGTTGTTGTTTGGTGTATATTATTGTTGTTGTTTGGTGTATATTGTTGTTGTTTGGTGTATGTTGTTGTTGTTTGGTGTATATTATTGTTGTTGTTTGGTGTATATTATTGTTGTTGTTTGGTGTATATTGTTGTTGTTATTTGGTGTATGTTGTTGTTTGGTGTATGATGTTGTTGGTGTATGTTCTTGTTGGTGTATGTTGTTGTTTTTTGGTGTTTATCATTGTTGTTGTTTGGTGTAAGTTGTTGGTGTATGTTGTTGTTGGTGTATGTTGTTGTTTGGTGTATATTGTTGTTGTGTGGTGTACATTGTGGTTGTTGTTTGGTGTATATTGTTGTTGTTGTTTGGTGTATGTTGTTGTTGTTTGGTGTATATTATTGTTGTTGTTTGGTGTATATTGTTGTTGTTGTTTGGTGTATATTGTTGTTGTTGTTGTTTGGTGTATGTTGTTGTTTGGTGTATGATGCTGTTGGTGTATGTTCTTGTTGGTGCATGTTGTTTTTTGGTGTTTATCATTGTTTTTTGGTGTTTATCATTGTTGTTTGGTGTATGTTGTTGTTGTTTGGTGTATGTTGTTGTTGGTGTATGTTGTTGTTTGGTGTATATTGTCGTTGGTGTTTGGTGTATGTTGTTGTTTGTGTATGTTGTGTTGGTGTATATTGTTGTTGTTTGGAGAATATTGTTGTTGTTGTTGTTGTTGTTTGGTGTATGTTTTTGTTGTTGTTGGTGTATGTTGTTGTTGTTTGGTGTACATTGTGGTTGTTCTTTGGTGTATGTTGTTGTTGTGATTTGGTGTATGTTGTTGTTGGTGTATGTTGTTGTTGGTGTATGTTGTTGTTGTTGTTTGGTGTATATTGTTTTTGTTTGGTGTATATTGTTTTTGTTTGGTGTATGATGTTGTTGTTTTGTGTATGTTGTTGTTGTTTGGTGTATGTTGTTGTTGTTGTTTGGTGTATGTTGTGGTTGTTGGGTGTGTTGTTGTTGGTGTATGTTGTTGTTTGGTGTATATTATTGTTGTTTGTTGTATGTTGTTGTTGTTGTTTGGTGTATGTTGTTGTTTGGTGTATGTTGTTGTTATTGTTTGGTGTATGTTGTTGTTAGATGTATGTTGTTGTTAGTGTATGTTGTTGTTTGGTGTATATTTTTGTTGTTGGTGTTTGTTGTTGTTTGTTGTATGTTGTTGGTGTTTATTAGTTTTTTTGTTTGGTGTATGTTGTTGTTTGGTGAATGTTGTTGTTTGGTGTATATTATTGTTGTTGTTCGGTGTACATTGTTGTTATTGTTTGGTGTATGTTGTTGTTGCTGGTGTATGTTGTTTTTTGATATATGTTGTTGTTTTTTGATGTATGTTGTTGTTGTTGGTCTATATTGTTGTTGTTGTTGTATGTTGTTGTTGTTGTCTGGTGTATATTGTTATTGTTGTCCGTGTATGTTGTTGTTTGGTGTATATTATTGTTGTTGTTTGTTGTATGTTGTTGTTGTTGTTGTTGTTGTTTGGTGAATGTTGTTTTTATTGTTTGGTGTATGTTGTTGTTGGTGGTGTATGTTGTTTTTTGATATATGTTGTTGTTGTTTGATGTATGTTGTTGTTGTTGTTGGTCTATCTTGTTGTTGGTGTATGTTGTTGTTGTCTGGTGTATATTATTATTGTTGTTGGTGTATGTTGTTGTTTGGTGTATATTATTGTTCTTGTTTGGTGTATGTTGTTGTTGTTGTTGGTGTATGTTGTTTTTTGATGTATTTTGTTGCTGTTTGATGTATATTATTGTTGTTGGTCTATATTGTTGTTGTTGGTGTATCTTGTTGTTGTTTGTTGTATGTTGTATGTTGTTTGTTGTATGTTGCTGTTGTTTGGTGTAAGTTGTTGTTTGGTGTATGTTGTTGTTTGATGTATGTTGTTGTTGGTGTATGTTGTTTGATGTATGTTGTTGTTGTGGTTGGTGTACGTTGTTGTTTGATGTATGTTTTTGTTTGATGTATGTTGTTATTGTTTTTTGGTGTATGTTGTTGTTGTTTGATGTATGTTGTTGTTTGATGCATGTTGTTGTTGTTTGATGTATTTTGTTATTGTTGGTCCATATTATTGTTGTTGTTGGTGGTGGTGTATGTTGTTGTTGGTGTATGTTGTTGGTGTATGTTGTTGTCTGGTGTATATTGTTGTTGTTTTTGGTGTATGTTGTTGTTTGGTGTATAACGTTGTTTTTGTCTGGTGTATGTTGTTGTTGTTGGTGTATGTTGTTTTTTGGTGTATATTATTGTTGTTGTTGTTTGGTGTATAATGTTGTTTGGTATATGTTGTTGTTGTTGCTGGTGTATGTTGTGGTGGTTGTTGTTTTAATGACTCACCAGGAAAGGTGCGCAGACCCAGGTGAAGGTGGACATGGCGCCCAGGTAGGCGGCCTTCTTCAGCACCTTGAGCTCGCTCTCCCTGATGTGGGACACCTTGTCCTTGAAGGCGAGCTCCCAGGCGTACAGCTTCAGCACTTTGATCCCATTCAGCATCTCGTTCATCAGCTTGATCCGGTTGTCTTTACTCTTCATCTGAGCCACCTGAGGGACAGGAAGGGGCGCTAGTGAGACCAGGTAACAGGAGGTCACCATGAAGACAGACATGACCAATCAGAAGGCATCAGGTTATTCAGTCTGCAGGTCTTAAAGGAACACTCCAACATTTTTGTTGTTCCGTGTCTGTCCTCACTCCTGAGTCCATGACAAGCAGGTAGACACCATTCTTTTGACTGTGCGTCCAGTAACGAGTAAAAGACGGACAAAGATCCTCAACCGCTAGCTTAGCTTAGCTCAAACGGCGAGAGTATATGGGTAGTGCTTTAGCCTGTCTCTGTCTTCAATCATCAGATAAACTCTAGACGGTCCTGTGTGCTGGTTGCTTTTTTTTTATTGATTCCTGCGAATATTTTTTTATGTGGACGTTTTTGTCTCTTTTTTCGCCATTTTAGTACCCGAGAGTCATGAATCATAAAACTGGAGGCTGATGACTTATTTAAATCTTACTTCAGGTTTCTTTAATAAAAAATAGATTATAATCAGAAACTGGATCTACACGCAGACGTTAGAGGGAGCAGTCTCACCTGGTATGTTTTGGTCTTCATGGCGATGACGGCGTTTATGGGAACCATCAGAACCATCACGGCCACGCCGGCGAGCACAGACGGACCCAGATTCTGCTCAGAACAACACAAACAGATCAAATTATTTATTTTGAATAAAGACTGAAAAATTCTTCACCTTCTAACTCAGACCTCCGTCAAATGGAGTCAACAAGCTCCGCCCTCTGGAGTTAAAGAAAATGAAATTAAAGATAAAAATAAAATACGAAGTTAAAATAGACTTCATATTTTAATGTCAGGATCACAAAAACCCTTTAAAGAGAAATCGGACTGATCAATGACCTTTGAACACCTTTGCCCCCCTCCCCGTAACCTCACCTGCCACAGGAAGTAGAGGGCGAGGACGACTTGCAGCGGGGCTGACCAGATCATGTTGATGTAGGTGATGAGGTCCATGAAGCGCTGGGCGTCCACCGACATCAGGTTCACGATCTCTCCCACCGTGGACGTCCGGCGAGCGGCGCTGCTGATCACCAATGCCTGAGGCAGAGATACAGACAAGGTCAGACAAGGTCAAGGGTCCAGGAGATGAGCCTCTCTCCAGAGTGAGGCTGTTGATGTGGTGAGGTCTGTTCCATGTATTCTGGGACGTCTAGCCTGTGAGTGCAGTGATTGGTTAAAGGAACCAGAGCTCTGATTGGTCGACACACCATGACCAGACACATCCCCTGTCCAGGTATGATCGTACCTTCCTGTAGACAGCCCCGATGATGGCGGTGCGCAGACGCATGCCAGACACGAAGCAGACGTGGAAGTACCTCTGCAGGATCAGGGACTGGACACAGGTGCAGACAAAGAGCAGGGCCGTGTAGAAGTAGCCCTGCCAGGAGGGGGCGCTGGAGTCATTCACGAAACGGATCAGCAGCCTGGAGACCAGAGACACCACGGTCAGACAGGGGACAGGGTCAGAGAGAGAGAGGGGACAGAGTCAGAGAGAGAGAGAGAGAGAGGGGACAGGGTCAGAGAGAGAGAGGGGACAGAGTCAGAGAGAGAGAGAGAGAGAGGGGACAGGGTCAGAGAGAGAGAGGGGACAGGGTCAGAGAGAGGGGACAGGGTCAGAGAGAGAGAGGGGACAGGGTCAGAGAGAGGGGACAGGGTCAGAGAGAGAGAGGGGACAGGGTCAGAGAGAGGGGACAGGGTCAGAGAAAGAGAGAGAGAGAGGGGACAGGGTCAGAGAGAGAGAGGGGACAGGGTCAGAGAGAGAGAGAGAGAGGGGACAGGGTCAGAGAGAGAGAGGGGACAGGGTCAGAGAGAGAGAGAGAGAGGGGACAGGGTCAGAGAGAGAGAGAGAGAGGGGACAGGGTCAGAGAGAGAGAGAGAGAGAGGGGACAGGGTCAGAGAGAGAGAGAGAGAGGGGACTGGGTCAGAGAGAGAGAGAGAGAGAGAGAGGGGGGACAGGGTCAGAGAGAGAGAGGGGACAGGGTCAGAGAGAGAGTGGACAGGGTCAGAGAGAGAGAGGGGACAGGGTCAGAGAGAGAAAGAGAGAGGGGACTGGGTCAGAGAGAGAAAGAGAGAGGGGACAGGGTCAGAGAGAGAGAGAGAGAGGGGACAGGGTCAGAGAGAGAGAGAGAGAGAGAGAGGGGACTGGGTCAGAGAGAGAGAGGGGACGGGGTCAGAGAGAGAGAGAGAGAGGGGACAGGGTCAGAGAGAGAGAGGGGACAGGGTCAGAGAGAGAGAGAGAGAGGGGACAGGGTCAGAGAGAGAGAGAGAGAGAGGGGACAGGGTCAGAGAGAGAGGGGACAGGGTCAGAGAGAGAGAGAGAGAGGGGACAGGGTCAGAGAGAGAGAGGGGACAGGGTCAGAGAGAGAGAGAGAGAGAGGGGACAGGGTCAGAGAGAGAGAGGGGACAGGGTCAGAGAGAGAGAGGGGACAGGGTCAGAGAGAGAGAGAGAGAGAGGGGACAGGGTCAGAGAGAGAGAGAGAAAGGGGACTGGGTCAGAGAAAGAGAGAGAGAGGGGGGACAGGGCCAGAGAGAGAGGGGACAGGGTCAGAGTGAGAGAGAGAGAGGGGACAGGGTCAGAGAGAGAGAGAGAGAGAGAGGGGACAGGGCCAGAGAGAGAGGGGACTGGGTCAGAGAGAGAGAGAGGGGGGACAGGGTCAGAGAGAGAGAGAGAGAGAGGGGGGACAGGGTCAGAGAGAGAGGGGGGACAGGGTCAGAGAGAGAGGGGGGACAGGGTCAGAGAGAGAGAGAGAGGGGACAAAATGTAAATTCCTGCAATTTTTCAACTGGGATTAAAATTGTGATCAGGAGTGCATTTTTACGCTTATATTTATACACTCATACATATACATATGTTAATGTGTATCAAAGGATTGGCAGCATTATCAGTACACATATATATATATATATATATCAGTATATCTTTATATATAAATGTATAAACATATATGTATATATATATATATACATACATGTATATACATTTATACATATGTATATACATGTGTGTGTGTGTGTGTGTGTGTGTGTGTATATATATATACACATATATATATGTATATATACATACACACACACACACATATATATATATATATATATATATCTTTACATGTATCTATAAGTGCATGTCTGAACTGTTCTGTGGAGATTCGCTGATGATATTTTGGACAGGTGATGTTCTCCTCTGACGTTCCTCACCGCAGGATCTCTGGCCCGGCGAACATCAGGACATCCTGGATGATCTTGTAGACGCAGGAGATGAGGAAGAAGGGGCCAAAGGTGAGGCACAGGGCCCAGAGGAGGGACGGCTCCTTGGTCTTCTGAGGACTCTTGACCAGCAGGATCTCGGACTCCTCCACGGCCCGGACCTCCTTACTGTCGGAGCCGGACGCCCTCTTCGGGGAGTAGAGCAGGTTCTGCTCCGGCCTGCAGGGAGAGAGCACACCTGTGAGGGGGAGGAGGTTTCAGGTGAGGGTTTGACCTGTGCAGCAGGAGGTCTCCACGGGGAGCCTCAGGGACTCAAAGGGGTTTAACCACAGATGGACCACAGATGGACCAGACTCTGAGGGACGCCCTCATGAGGACGTTTCCAGGTGACCAGAGGGTGGACACAGTTACCGTCCCACCTGATCAGGTGTAATGACCTTATCTAGAGGTCACTGCCTGTCTGAAGCTTAAAGGTGTCTCCATCCTCTGGAGCTAGGGGTCAAACTCTCTGTCAATGACCTTCAGAGGTCAGACCCCTCTTCATCACACTGGTGTTGCTAAAATGGCCTGCTGACCTTTTGACCTTCTGACACTCGCCCCAGCGACGCACGAGCTGAGGAACGACTCGATGTGAGCGGTCATCAGGGTTCAGAGACCACAGGTCCTTCTCCTCAAGGGGGCGCCGGTATCCTGTCACCATCATCCTGAGGAGAGGACAAAGTTAGAGGAACAGTAATAATATAATATTAATATAATATAAAACAATTATAAATCATATAATTATATAATAAATTACAATATAAAATAATACAATATTTAAAAAAATATAAAACAACAATAATAATATTAACATAATATAAAACAATAATTATAAATAATAACATAAAATAATACATTATAAAAATATAAAACAATAATAATATTTATATAATATACAAAAATTATAATAAAAAAATATAAAATAATACAATATTATAAAATAAAAATAATAATTTAATATCAAAAAATTACAATAATAATAATTATATCAAAATATTAATAAAATATCAACAATATAAGATTATAGTGATATAATAATATAATCTAAAATAATAAAACAATATTAATAAAAATATAAAATAATAATAATACAATGTTAATAATGATAAAAAAAAAATATATATATATATATATATATATATATATATATATATATATATATATATATATATATATATATATAATATAACTAATAATATAAAGTAATAATAATATAATATTTATAATAATAATAAAAAATAATGACAGAACAGTCCGATCTAAAGAACACCTTCATCCATCTGAAACAGGAGCTGCAGGTCTGGAGACCTCTGACCTCAAACTCAGAACCTCACACTCGACCATTTTTCAGCTGAGGACAGTTCACCTGCCACCCCCACCACCCGACAGGTGAGGTCAGTCACTCTGACCTTACCTGTCAGAGGTCGTGACACCTGATCAGTGATGATGACATATCTGCAGCTATGGTCCTGGGAGGGTGAAGGTCTGCAATCCGAACACAGGCCTGCTCAGGTGTCTGAGGCGGACTCACCTGGTGATCCACCAGAAGGTGATTCTGGACAGGAAGGAGGCTCCGGGCTCTGGACACGGGTTCTACCACCAAGACACAAGACCAAAGGACGAAGAGCAAATCAACATCACCATCAAAACACAATCTGCTCAGAAATACAAACAGATATAATAAAACAGAAACAAAAAACAAAAGCAAAAGGAGAAACACAAAAGCAAAACAAACAATAAAAAATAAAAACAGAAAAAAAAACAGAAAAAAACAAAAGAAAAACAATAACAATAAACACAAACTAGAAACAATCAAAACTTAACTAAAGCATAACTAAAAAGAGAAATTAAAATAAAACTAAAATCAAAACTAAAAACAAACAAACACACAGAAAGAAAACAAAACAAATCAATAAAATAAAAACAGAAATAAAAACAAAAAAACAAAAACAAAAACAGAAGTAAAAACAAAATATTCTGACAGCACTAAAGTGAATGAAAGCAAACATACAAATAAAATAATAAAACATTTGATTAAATCCTGATTTAAAGTTTGATGAAGTAAAAATGGACTGAGCTCCTGCAGGTCACACCTCAACTCTCTGATTGGTCGATCAGAATCAGCTGATCACATTCTCACCGTTTCATTCACACTGTGGGTTAAGGCTCTGTCAACATGTGAGCCCTGTAGCAGAGGTCAAACCCTTGACCTCTGCTGTCACACACTGTCACACAGACTATAACACCCCTAAACAAACAGAGGGGAGCACATGTGACCAGCAGGGGAGCACCATGCTGAGTGTGTATGTGGAGCTCACACTGACAAAGGCCTGCAGCTCTTCAGAGGAAACAAACTGTGGACTCAAAGTGACTGCAGGTCCAAACTTTGTTATAAAACCATGTGTGGACGCCACCAGAGGGCGCCGGTAGCACCAGATGACCCCTCACCCCACCCCCCCACCTGTCCACTGTGACACTTGTTAGAGCTCCAGCTGAGAGCTGTGATTTAGGCCCCAGCGGGCTCTTTAATGAGCCGTGAGTGTAAAACGCTGCAGGTGTTTGAATAAAGACCTGATCATCACAGCAACATCTGCTCAAAGCCCCACAGGTGGACTCACCGCGTCTTTGACGGCCTGAGAGAAGAGCGGCGGCTGATCAGACAGACAGGACAGCACGAGGGCGAG
>JBAMNC010001603.1:385000-482500 GCA_037902135.1 Cetoscarus ocellatus | reverse complement strand
GTCTGAAGAAGAGAGAATATCCAGTCAGCAGAAGCTCTCTGGGCCAAAGTCCCTTGTTGATGTCAAAGGTCAGAGGTGAATGGTCAGAATTAAATTAAATTATAAAAGTGTCTCCTGGTCTGATGAGTCTGGATCTCTGCTCTCCTGCCTTGGATCAGCGGTTCAGGCTGAACTTTGGGCCCCTTAGTCCCACCTGAGCATGGTTCAAACCCCACAGCCTACCTGAGGATTGTTGCTGACCATGTCCATCCCTTTATGACCACAGTGGACCATCTTCTGATGGAGACTTCAGCAGCTCCATGTCTCAGAGCTCAGATCATCTCACACTGGTTTACTCATTGTACTCCAGTGGCCTCCACACTCACCAGATCTCAGTCCACCAGAGCAGCTTTGGGATGTGGTGGAGCAGATCTGGACCAACATCTCTGAGGGATGTTCCAGGCCCCTGCTGAATGAAGGAGCTATGAAGGTGGAGGTAACACCTGGGTTGTAGACAGGTGTCCCTAATGAAGTGGTCAGTCTGATTAGGGGTTGTGACGTCAGAGCAGTTGCCCCCCTCCCCTCGTGGTTGGTGTTTCACGGGTCATACCGACTGAACCTCATCTTTCTGATATAAAGAAACTCTGTGATCTTCTGCCGCTCTCGTGCGCTTCTTTATGTCCTCTGTAGCCGCCCTGTCCTCACCTGTCCTCACCTGTCCAGGTGTGCAGGATGCTGATATCGGCACAGCCTACCTGTATGAATTTCAGTACACAACAGCAGCCGTGTGCACGTACGCGGACCTGTTGTTGAGATATAATTTCTGCGCATGCTCCGTTCACGCGCTCGGTGCGCGTACCCTCCGGTAATCGGTTAATCCGCCGGTCGGTCGTTCCGTGACGCGCTGGCAGCTGTGAATCACCGGGCTAATGCCGTTAGCACATGTCCCTCTGAGGACGGCGGCCCGGCCCGGCCCGGCCCGGGACTCTCGGTGAATATCGCGGTAACGGAGCGGAAACTCACCCAGAATGGGTCGGAACGGTCCGGACTGCAGAAGTGTTCGAACCCCATCCCGCGGAGCTTCAGCCCGGCCGGCGGAGACGCTGCTCGGTGCTCGGTTTGATAACCGGAGAGGGCTGCCGAGGCTTCTTCTTCTGTGGTGGATCCTGTGAGCCTGAGGGCGGACACCGCCCCCTGGTGTCAGACCGAGGCTGGAGGAGGGGCGGCGGGACCCAGAGTCAGACCATGACCATAGTTTAGACTGATCCGGATCATGATCATTGTTAAGTCTGATCCGGATCATGACCATGGTTTAGACTGATCCAGATCATAAGTCCTGAATATAATCATAAAAACTGTGAACTAGAATTAAAACTGAAATCCAAAAATCAAACAGTGAATGGATTACCCCTCATTACAGTAAATATAAAAAAGATCAGAGGCAGGATCCCAAACAGAGAGAAAGAGAGACAGACAGACAGACAGACAGACAGATAGATAGATAGATTTGTTAATACAACCACGTTGTTAAACCATCACTGAGTATCAATAACAAGCATAAGAATAAGTCAGAGGATATGATTTCAGGTAAATGTAGAAACTCAGTAAAGAAATTCTCATAGAAGATCTAGATTCAGATCACCCCCAAAACCTGATCAGGTCTTCCTTGTGCCATGACCAACATTCCCTGAAAATTTCATCTAAATCTGTTCAAAATTTTCTGAGAGTTCAATTCACTCTGACTGGAGTCAAATCCCTGAAAAGGACCTCTTTCACAATACATGTAATTTTGCCCACAGCCCAATTTTTTGTTTATTGTGTGGTATTTGTAGTACACCCAGAGACTCCCAAGAATATACCTTTAGAAAATCTAAAAGTCATCCAGGGCCTGTACTATGACCTATTTTATGATCATTGCCATAGGTGTGAGCCAGGGTGCACACTTTACCCCAAAACTTACTCAAACACAAATAATAAATCATCAAATTGGGTCAAATCACCTTCACTGAAGTCTGGTGCATCTTTTGAAATCAAATGTAAAGCTAAGTATTACAATTGAAAGAAGTTATTGAATTTTAACTGGAAAAAAATTAGTTTTTTTTATGATTTTTTCAACAAATTCAATTCTTTGGAGATGTGTCTGACCAACTTACAGTTGCTGTACACCTAAAATACTTACAAATTATTTGGCCACATATATATTCTCAAAGTGGGAAAAAAAATCATCAAATTCTGAGACCGGTAAAGTTGTTCAATTAACAGGTTGGGTTACTGTGGTAGAATCAGGATACTGTTCCATGTCTTGTATATCAGGGAACCTTTAAAGATTTGTTCAGAATTCATCCTTTAAGTATGATTTCTTTTAGAATTTGAATGCTAGATTCAAAACAAACATTTCACATGAAATGTTATTCATTTTAATATTGAACAGCCACAAAGGGCCTGTATATTATGCCTTTGTGATGAGATAATAATGAGCCATTGATACAAGTAAAAACCAATGCAGTTTTGGATTGTTGTAATCAGATTGTATATATCTACAATGACAGCAATACATAAACATTACTTCTGTCAATTTCTGTTTCTAGTACTTATATATACATGTAATCTGTTTTATGGCCTTCGTGTCTTTTTGCATAGCAACGGCTTGGACAATTTTAATTTGTAGACTGGAACTATAGTGAGGGAAAGGGGATCTGAGAAATCCATAAGATGTATGATTGGCTGGTTATTTCATAGAATGGAGTCTTTGAATTTGCTTGTGTATGGTTGGAGGGGTTTCTGATTTTGAAAATGTTTATAATATCCCAAATAATAGATTACAGATGCAACATGTGCACACATGCCAGAGGTTCTCTTTCCAGCAGGACAGAGACAATAATATGCCTTCACAGGATCATCTGATGCATTCTTGTCAAATTGAATCCAAACATTGTATTTTATTTGAGATCTGTGACGAGAATGAATCTGTCCCCTAATGAGATCAGCATCATGCTGGTAAACCCAAATCTCATAGTCACCATAATTTTTTTGATGCTCAGCAATGTAGCCAGGGGACTGTTTGATTTGGTATGTACCGCATGTTATGGTCTCAAGGTATTCCAGATCCACATGAGGGAACGAGATATCAGATGCTTCAAGCTTCTGCCATTCACTACGAGCTCTACGTGACATATTTGTTTTTTATTTTTCAAACCTGTCATGGAATCAAATGACCATGCTTACTAATCTTTCCCAAGCTACACTATCAAGATATTTTCATACAATTGCAGATATTTTGAAAAAAAAAATGATGGTATATATATATATAAAATACAATGTTTGGATTCAATTTGACAAGAATGCGTCAGATGATCCTGTGAAGGCATATTATTGTCTCTGTCCTGCTGGAAAGAGAACCTCTGGCATGTGTGCACATGTTGCATCTGTAATCTATTATTTGGGATATTATAAACATTTTCAAAATCAGAAACCCCTCCAACCATACACAAGCAAATTCAAAGACTCCATTCTATGAAATAACCAGCCAATCATACATCTTATGGATTTCTCAGATCCCCTTTCCCTCACTATAGTTCCAGTCTACAAATTATAATTGTCCAAGCCGTTGCTATGCAAAAAGACATGAAGGCCATAAAACAGATTACATGTATATATAAGTACTAGAAACAGAAATTGACAGAAGAAACGTTTATGTATTGCTGTCATTGTAGATATATGCAATCTGATTACAACAATCCAAAACTGCATTGGTTTTTACTTGTATCAATGGCTCATTATTATCTCATCACAAAGGCATAATATACAGGCCCTTTGTGGCTGTTCAATATTAAAATGAATAACATTTCATGTGAAATGTTTGTTTTGAATCTAGCATTCAAATTCTAAAAGAAATCATACTTAAAGGATGAATTCTGAACAAATCTTTAAAGGTTCCCTGATATACAAGATATGGAACAGTATCCTGATTCTACCACAGTAACCCAACCTGTTAATTGAACAACTTTACCGGTCTCAGAATTTGATGATTTTTTTTCCCACTTTGAGAATATATATGTGGCCAAATAATTTGTAAGTATTTTAGGTGTACAGCAACTGTAAGTTGGTCAGACACATCTCCAAAGAATTGAATTTGTTGAAAAAATCATTAAAAAAAACTAATTTTTTTCCAGTTAAAATTCAATAACTTCTTTCAATTGTAATACTTAGCTTTACATTTGATTTCAAAAGATGCACCAGACTTCAGTGAAGGTGATTTGACCCAATTTGATGATTTATTATTTGTGTTTGAGTAAGTTTTGGGGTAAAGTGTGCACCCTGGCTCACACCTATGGCAATGATCATAAAATAGGTCATAGTACAGGCCCTGGATGACTTTTAGATTTTCTAAAGGTATATTCTTGGGAGTCTCTGGGTGTACTACAAATACCACACAATAAACAAAAAATTGGGCTGTGGGCAAAATTGCATGTATTGTGAAAGAGGTCCTTTAACCTCAATATGAAAAGAGTAAAATTGAAGAGTCAATAAATCAAATCTGTGGATGTCACTGCAGCAGCTTGAACTTTCAACCTGGTTCTGACTCCTGTCAATCATCCTACCCCGCCCACCTTCTGATGAATACGAGGCTCCAGCAGGAGGTCTGTGAGCAACCTTTACAGATCGTCAGAACCAGATGATCCATCTGCAGGCTCTAAACATCCCATGACTTGCTGTGATTCTGTAATATTAGGGCATGAACAGCTGCTTTGGAGTTAGCATTTAGTATTTAGCACTTCCTGGTTCCCACGGCAGAAAGTCTGTAGGATTTTAGAATAGCATAACGGATAAATACTGACATAAGATTGATGATGAACATACACATACCAGACTTCAGTCAGACTTTAATATTCTGGTTTTTCTGACCTGGTCTTCTCTGATCCTCGTGTGTGAACATCTTCATCTGCCACAGTCCTGTATGTCTAATCATCAATCAATCAGTCAATCAATCTTTATTTATACAACTCCAGTTAGTGTTATCTCAGGACACTTTACAACCGAGCAGGCTGAAGACAAACTCTTCATTTATAGGTACACATACACTATATTGCCAAAAGTATTCACTCACCCATCCAAATAATCAGAATCAGGTGTTCCAATCACTTCCATGGCCACAGGTGTATAAAATCAAGCACCTAGGCATGCAGACTGCTTTTACAAACATTTGTGAAAGAATGGGTCGCTTTCAGGAGTTCAGTGAATTCCAGCGTGGAGCTGTGATAGGATGCCACCTGTGCAACAAATCCAGTCGTGAAATTTCCTCACTTCTAAATATTCTACAGTCAACTGTCAGCTGTATTATAAGAACGTGGAAGTTTTTGGGAACAACAGCAAACTGACGGAGCGGGGTCAGTGGATGCTGAGGCACATAGTGCGAAGAGGTCACCATCTTTCTGCAGAGTCAATCGCTACAGACCTCCAAACTTCATGTGGCCTTCAGATTAGCTCAAGAACAGTGCGCAGAGAGCTTCATGGAATGGGTTTCCATGGCCGAGCAGCTGCATCCAAGCCATACATCACCAAGTGCAATGCAAAGCGTCGGATGCAGTGGTGTAAAGCACGCCGCCACTGGACTCTAGAGCAGTGGAGACGCGTTCTCTGGAGTGACGAATCGCGCTTCTCCATCTGGCAATCTGCTGGACGAGTCTGGGTTTGGCGGTTGCCAGGAGAACGATACTTGTCGGACTGCATTGTGCCAAGTGTAAAGTTTGGTGGAGGGGGGATTATGGTGTGGGGTTGTTTTTCAGGAGCTGGGCTTGGCCCCTTAGTTCCAGTCAAAGGAACTCTGAATCCTTCAGCATAACAAGACATTTTGGACAATTCCATGCTCCCAACTTTGTGGGAACAGTTTGGAGCTGGCCCCTTCCTCTTCCAACATGACTGTACTCCAGTGCACAAAGCCAGGTCCATAAAGACATGGATGACAGAGTCTGGTGTGGATGAACTTGACTGGCCTGCACAGAGTCCTGACCTCAACCCGATAGAACACCTTTGGGATGAATTAGAGCGGAGACTGAGAGCCAGGCCTTCTCGTCCAACATCAGTGTGTGACCTCACAAATGCGCTTCTGGAAGAATGGTCAAAAATTCCCATAAACACACTCCTAAACCTTGTGGACAGCCTTCCCAGAAGAGTTGAAGTTGTTATAGCTGCAAAGGGTGGACCGACGTCATATTGAACCCTATGGATTAGGAATGGGATGTCACTTATGTTCATATGCAAGTCAAGGCAGGTGAGCGAATACTTCTGGCAATATAGTGTATATGCATATATACAAATACATGTAAAAAATATATTAAGGGACAAAAATCACATTTATCTTGCTGAATATAGACTCAATCAATCTATCTTTATTTATATAGCATCATATTTGTTGAATATAAATGTATTAAAGGTAAGCCCCTCATTTTCAGAGGGTCCTCATGTCTTTGTGGTTGTAAAGATAGTTACGATGGATGTATAATCAATAAAACCATGGACAGAGAGATAAATCTAGTACTAAAATTAATATCTACAATGAATATAATCTGGAGAGAAGTGATGTTGATTAATATAATTAATATATAATTAATATAATATTAATATCACATTCTGCTGCTTCTCTGTTAAAACTCAATCAAAGCTCAGATCAGTTCCAGATTATCTTTATTAAAGGCATCGGTGGCTGTTGAAGTGTTATTATTGAATTTTGTGTGTATTTGGCACATAAGCTCAAAGTTTAACTCTCATGCTGCTGAAAGATGAGGAGACCAAACCTAAGGGTCCTCGTCTATGGTCCATCCTGATGCTGCAGATGGTCTGGTTTTGAACTTCAGCTCCTGCAGGATGACCTTTGCTCTCTGCAGTATATCTCACCTTCATCCTGGACCTCCGTGCTCCAACAGCTCCTCATACTCCGAGTGTTCTGGTGTTAATAATCAACAATGAAGCACTGAATATTTCCCTCCTCTTTATTGAACAGCTCCTATATAACTCAGATATCGTCCTTACAGTCTGTCTGATAACAACAGTACACAAATATATGAACTTCTTCTTCAACACTGTTTTAGGTCACTGTGAGCAAATATTTAATGACATAAATAACAATCCAACGTCATCAGGGCCACATGGTGGCCACGTATCCTCCTGTTCAGTTGTCTTCATCGTCGTCGTCAAAGACGTCGGCTACAGTCCTGCAGAGACACCAACAGCTCAGTCAGTCAGGTTCAGGTTAAACAGGTTTAAAGGTGTTAATGAGACTCACTTGTAGATCGATCCAGTGAATTCATCCAGGAAACCTCCTGAGAAGGCACAGACAGAGATGGTTCAGTCTGAGCATGTCCAAACTGACCTCCATGTTTAACTCAAGAAGAGTTAGAGGGTCTGTGAGGAGACTCAGTGAAGCTGCTCTGATGACGTGTTTGAGGACCAACCTGAAGACAGCATCACCTGAGCTCCCCCCACTAAACGCTCCTGGACTTTACTCTGTGTTTTTATGTTTTTATTAATAAAGAAAATAAAGTCTGAAGGTAAAAGAAAGGTTCTAGGACATGCTTGATTCAAATATTCTGAAGAAATGGACTTATAACTTCTGATCACTGACAGTCACAGTCTCTGCACACCTGAGTGTGCAACAGGTGAGGATCTCACCTCAGGAAAAAAGAAACAGCTTTAACCTGACGAAAACTTTTCATTACTAAATAAAATCGAAAGGTTTTGGGCCAAAAGTTTATTTCAGCAGAGAGCGGGACAAATTGCAGAGCCTTTAGTCACTGGTCCTGATTTAGACTGTCAAAAACACAAAGCAGTGATCTTCAACTGGAGGCCCCAGGGCCACACAGCCCCACATCAGGGCCCTCAGAACTTTACAACGTGTCTTAAATAATAGTGTTGAGTGAAAAGTAAGTTGTAGTGTGCAGCAGAGGATTTAAAGTCTGAGAGAGGAAGCATCTGTTTAAAACATGGATTAAACATCAGAGTCTCATCTTTAAAACCTGTTTATTTATTCTGATGATGATCTTTGGATATTTAACACTTTTGCTGTGGTGGTGGTCGTGGAGCAGGTGATTCTCCAGACCTCATGAAGCCGTGCTCCAGACTCAGGTTCCTCTCTATCTGTTTCATTACCTCATATTTCTGAATTCAGCTGAAAGAGCATTTTTACCTGAACCATTTTCCCATCCTGTGCCCATCCCGGGGGCCCGGCCCACAGTTTAGAAACCCCTGGACTAAATAAGACTAAACCAACACCTCTCAGGGCTCTGCTGGACTCCTGATGGACTTTCAGGACTGATTTTAACTCTGCTTGACGTCCTGCAGTGTAAGGCTGCGGTCAGTTAAAGAGCATTAAGAGGACCGACCTCCGGCCCGACTAACATGTCTGTTAGCGTGTTCACTCACCAGGCTTACACACGGTTTGGCAAACAGGACACACATGACAGAAAGTGCACATCTGTGGAGCAGACAAGAGAACATGGAGGTTAGAATAAGAACAGTTCTGCAGATTAATGAACCATAAACAGTCTGTTTGAATCAGGTTAATACTGAAAACAACCACATCACAGAGCAGAGGGAGAGAAACAGCTCAGACGAACACATGTTCATGACAGGGAAACCAAAACCACTTTACAGGATTTTCATCTCAAATCAAGCAGATATCAGACGACATTTCTGCTGTTTGGAAAGCAGAAGGATGACAGTGATCATGAAAGTCCTTACAGAAATATATATCTGCTCTCACATTGAGCTGGAGGTGCTCAGAGAGCTCAAACCTCTGCATTAATGTCAAGAGCAATGTTAACGAAGATGATCTGATTTCAGATCACCTCCAAATCTAATCACTTCTTCCAGCAGTGACCAACATTGTCCAAAACTCTCACCAACACCTGCAGAGGACCTTTTGAGTTATGCTGCTCTCAGTCAAACAGAACAGCGCAGGTAAAAACACGAGATTCCCCGTGATGAGAAAGTAAAAATGAATACACGCAAATGAAGAAGTATGGAAAATCAGCACAATTATCTCCACAAAATGGTGGACAGCTGTTTAAAAGGCCGAGTCAGCAGAGGGGCTGAGCTGGACTGTGCTGGGAAACTGTGTGGTGCTTTTCTGTTAGCACAAGGCCTCACCTGCCCATTGACACCTTCAACACCTTTGACACCATTCGCTCACTGCTGGTTGAAGTTCTTTAGACAGGTATCCAGCAGTACTGTGCTCAAACCCTTGACCCTCAGACTGATGGTTGAGTGACTTGCTGACCCAGGTCCCGATGGGGGTGAAGGACTGGATAAGTTCAGGGTCTGAACCATGGGCTGATTAGATAATAGTCATAATGACTTTAAAAACAACAGGGACAGTGAAGGGAGGACAGCAGGGAGGTGACAGGCACACAGTTTTGGGTTCCCGTCAAAAATGCAGCTGCAGCGTTCAGCACATTCAGGACTGACTGATCCTCCTATTAAACCGGATCAGGCAGGAGGTCACAACCTCATGGATGACTTTGTCCCCATCACAGCATCACATAAACAGCTCAGCTTTGGTTTGTTGTCACTGGGAGAGGCAGCTCCATATCACAGAGAAAAGGTTTATCAAACATGAGCCTGTTTGTTCATGTGAGCACCTGGTGGAAACATGTCTGATGAGAACGAGGGAGGCACTAAAACAGAGCCTTGAAGGACGCCTAAGGGAAAGGTGTTCTGAAGATTTGCTCACCTTGCAGTCGTCACAGTGTTCGGACTTGTCTCCTTCTTCACATGGACACTTATCACAGCTGTCACAGTGCTGCAAACAGACATACAGGTATAAGGTGATGTAAGAACCAGACCCTCAGCCAAATAACAACAACAACAACCACAGTAACAACAATAAAACATGGTGCAAAGAGTCATGTAGAGCACTACATGTTTGTGATTCAGTTTAATTTTTAGTTTTCAGCCTGTAACAATGATGTTTGTATTATAATTCAATGTACCTCACAGAATTCACAGAGGGTGCACAGTGAGCCCTCGTTGTAATTGTCATCATCATCATCATCGTCGTCGTCATCATCATCGTCATCATCATCTGCATTATCAAAATATGAGTGAATTACAGCATTGATAATACACAATACAGTGACATGAGTAAAGTACTCAAAGTAACGATATACTGAATACACTCTAATATCCAAATATACATGTATATTTAAACAAAGTTTTATTAATATAGCATCAAGCATATTGTGCTGCCAAAAAGCAGTATTTTGGACCCAAATTTTAAATAAAAATGTAACTGAACCAGAAAATTAGCCTAAAATCCATGCTCTAATCAATCCAGTCCGTTAGCCTCCCTCTGCTTTAATTCAAGAGTTTATTCATAATAAATAGATAGATCAATAAATGAACAGGCCTGCATAAAAACTAAGTTTGGTCAAACCAGTACACTCAGCTAATAAATAAAAATCGTTGACTAAGTAAGTAACTGGTAAGCTTCAGAAAATCTTCCCCCGTCCCCCTAGCAACAACCGTCCAATCACAGCCTGCCGCTGTTACCAGGCAGATTAGGCAGACTAACGGTCTGCTGTCCTCACAGTTCAACGCTGTTTCCGTCTCTCTGAGGCAGACACGACTGGTTTAAAGAGTCTGAAGGTAAATCCTATTTTAAATAAACTTTTATCAAACCTGGAACAATCAAAATCGGCCCTGTGACGGACAGAATACAGAGTTTAATCTGTAAAGTCAGCTGCTGTCGTGTGTTTATTGAGCTAACTAGCTTCTAAGATTAACAGTGATTCTCATTACAAAACATCAGTAACTGAAGAAAATACGTGTTTTTGTGAGGTTACAATCATGTTACTTTTAATATTTTATTTTGTAATATTGTTTTAAAGATGTGCTGAAGTTTATTATTTCTATACATCTTTGGTTTAGCGGAGCGTAACAACATAGCTAACATTATCAAAGTCAGCACTGATAAAACCCATGTTAGTTGAGTCCTTTATCCAGTTTAAAATATGCAGGTATAAAGAGGCTTTCAGACTGTTTTATGTCAGAATATCTATCAACAGTAAAAATGTTACATTTCCATAATTAGTATTTGAATTGAAAGAACTTGTGTTTAACTAAACATACAATTTAATTCAAGTTCTTACCACTTAAATTCATATGTGTGTATGTGTGTATATATGTATATATATATAAATACATATATATACATATATATCTTTATATATATACATATATATATATATATATATATAGATATAGATATATAAGAGAGAGAGAGTATTTACTGTATGCAAAATTGCAATTTGATGTGCTCAAAGTTTCTGTGATGTCACTGCACCACGTGATTTGCTTTAGGATTATTCTTTATTCTTTCTTTTTGACTTCACGTCTTTTAAAACTTTTTTAACTGACTAATTTATTAACTTAACTTTATACTTAAGTGATCATCAAATAGTTAATTAAAACCTGATTAATATTCATATAATGTACATGCTTGAATATATTTATTGATACTTGATAATTATCATAAAATTTACATTCATTTAAAAGAATGAATAACTTAATAAATCATAAAATAATATATGATTGTTTTCACTCAAATATTATCATGCTAAATCATAAAAAATTAAAAAAAAATGTTTTTAAATAATTGATGTCAGTATAATTTATATTTCTTTTAAATAAATTTGTAATCATCATCACATAGTTCACCTTGTAAAGGACTCTTATTAATTAGAGGTTATATTTTTAAAGCTTTAAATGAGCTACATTGGTTCGTGTGATGCACTGTAATCATAATCCCTATGTTGTTTTTTCTGTAGTGTGTGTATCTGTGACCGAAATCTGTTTTATTTTCTGTTTTGTGCTGCCGTCTTGGCCAGGTCACTCTTGAAAAAGAGGTTTTTAAATCTCAACGAGTTTTTTACCTGGTTAAATAAAGGATATTGATAAAGAACCAGTTTAATTCCATTTTTAAAACTCTATTGATAATTGTTTATAAAACCATAACATTGGTCAATAACTTTATCTTATACGAAGTTTATTCAAACTTAAGAGTTAAAGTAACAACCCTTGAGTCAGTTTAACTAAACACTCCAGTGTACAGCAATAAATATAACATCCAGCTAATCGTACGATATTGCATTACCACTCCACACAGTAACCTATCACCTCTGGTCACTGAAAATGCCACATATAATTATAAAACTTAGTCGCTCTGATCTTTGTGATAATCTAATGAATGAGTCCACTTTTCTCAGTATTTTCAGCTTTCGCATAATGGGTGAGAGTAAACGGCCTTTATGACGCTACTGTGGAGCTACAGCATGGCAGTTTGATTTAGCTGCTGTAACATTTCTGATGAATAACATCTTGTGTGACCTGGTTTGAGAATTTCCTTTCAGTCGAATGACCCAGTCGAGGTGGTTCTGTGCCTGAAGTGTATGAAGTAGGGCTGTCACCGTACGCTCGATATTTGAATGTCTGTTTGAGTATGGAGATGAAATTCAAAGTGAAAGTTTACAATCCTGCAGCACATTAGGGCACCGATGGCAAAGTAAATAACTAGACCTAGCCTTGTGTCAGTAACGTGCAACGCAGCTGGCCTATTCCTTATCCATAACAAATCTGGCCATTTGTTGGCCTTCCACCCAAATGAGAAGGCAGAGGAGTGCTCAGCCTGTGGGGCCATGTCCTCCTCAGCAGGCCCCTCACCAGAGACTGAAGAAGACCAAGATTTCAAGATTCATGTGCAAGGATGTGAGGCACATCGGTGTGGCCGACAAACAGTGAAATGAGTTGGTGGAACTGCCTCGTGTCTGTGATGCGATGAGGGGGTCGAATATCTTTGGTTATTTGTGTGTGTGCTTGAAAACTGATTGAGTTTGATATTTGGGGGCACCCCTAGTCTGAATTGTTGTTTATGAAAAATCGATCAGAAAAGCTCGCAGCAGCATCCCTGGACACTTCTGTCGTCCTTGTTAACAGTTCCTAAGCAGCCGTCCCTCTCAGAACACTATAGTGCTTTAAATTCCAGAGTAGTTCGATGTCAGAGTTTATTTTATCAAGGTTTACACCAGGTGTAGATCGCAAACCTTATTTTAGGTATTTATCAAAAAGGATTTTCTAAATCCTGACGCTGTTGGCCTTGGAAACTGGACAGTGCTAACTCACTTCCCTGCTTTAGGACTCGGTCCTGCACTGCTCTATGAGGGGGCCTGTAAAATTTCGGGGGAGCCCACCAAGGTGTGTGTCCAATGTGAGAAATCATGTAATTTATTTTATGTTATTTGTACCATCAGTAATTGGCTTTAAACACATTGACTTGTATGTGTTGTTTTTTTCATCACTATGTGTCATGTGTCTGTTTTAAATGGACAAAGAAATGTTCCATCCACATGTTAGCATCTCTGTCAGACCATTATTTTAATAAAAGCTTGTACAGTTATGTGACAATGATTCCCTTGTATTGCTATGTCCCAAACAGGCATGCATAAAAGACAGAGGTGGTAAGAAGAACATGCTGCGGTCAGAGAAGTACTCACAGGCTCCCGTAGATCATGGCTCTGGTCCTCATATAGGTAACAAGGCTGTGTATGTGTCAAATGATGACGCTCTGCATGCATTATTCAAGCTACAGTACATGTGCTCTAACATTGGTAAGAGATGTTCATTAAGGTGATTTATGATCATTTGATTTATTTCATGAATGAAAGTAGGTTAAAGACATATGGACAGTGATGAGTGTCATGTTTACACACATAAATGTTCACAGCCTTTACAAAAATCACAGTTTTGTCAAATAAATAGAGAAAAAAGCAAACAACCATTTCATCTCTTCACAATTTAACATTTGAATTTTTTATATCTTGATTACAAAGAGATGTTTCTCTCTTTTCCCAAACACTCTCTCCCTAAAAAATCAGCAGAAAAATCACATAAATTCTACTCAGCAGCTTTACAAATGACTCAAACATCTAATTATTGATGCCAATGAAGATTAAGCTCTGAATATAAAGGGGTAGGTTGCAGAAACTCAAAACAGAATATCAGCATTGATGCGAACTAATGACGTGCATTAAAATGAATAATTTTAGCTAATGCTTCAGCACATCTCTGTCTTACAAAAGGAGGTATAATAACAGTGTTATAGGTACTTGCACATTAATTCTAGTTACTGCAGCAGGTTTACATGTGCACACAGCAGACTTTTAAATACATTTGGTGTATTACACGCCTCGGAGGCTGGATGCTCCTCAGAGAAAGAAAGAGATTGAGAGATATGGAGAAAGAGAGAAACTTAACATTTATATTTTTGAATAAGTGAATTAAGGTAGTGGCCCTCCTGCACCTCCCCTCGCGCTTCATTCTCCCTCCATCTGTTTCTCTAGCAACCAAACCCCTAAACCCACCCCCTCCCAATATCACTGTCTCTCTTTCTTTCTCTGTAGGTTCACATAAAGACACAAATGCAGGTCAATCTGATCCATAAACAACTGAGACAGGTAGATCCTAGTGGAGGAACCATCCTTTCAAACACAAATCAAAAGATCTCAGACTAGTGACCCCATGGACTGATCTCCAAGTCACACTCGGTTGGTGTGAAACTGTTTTTTTGTTCTTTCTCTCTCTCAAATCAAAGCTTCTGCAGTCCCCAAGTTCATATCTAGTGTACTGTTCGAAGGACCTCAGACAGTCGGACTTCAGACGGGCCAGTTCAATTTCCCAAGAGTGTTCATAACTCTGGTTAGGCAGGGAGAAGAGCACAGTGTCAGAGACAGCAAGGGAAACGAACAGCAGGAAAGGGGTGGAGGAGGGACTTTGATTACCTTTATACAACTAAAAGAGATGACAAGGCTGTGAGGATGCTGGCAAAGGGGAGTGGCTAATATTTGATTAGTTCCTCCCCTTCAGCAAACTGGCCTTTCAGTTTAGTACTCCTGTATCTGAATGTAGCACGGACTGCAGGTCAAAGCATCAGCCATACTGACATTGGGCCTGAAATAAACAACACCATTGGGCGAAAATGTGTCATGTGGTTAATTTAGAGCCAAACGAAGGCTGGAATAGAAAAGCAGATCAGCATCATATAAGGTCAAAGGTCATTGAGGCTGATGCTTTGACATAAGTTTGACGATATGCAGATGGCTGCATATTCTGTAGCACAAGACACAGAAAGAAACGAATGATGCAAGAACATAAACACTACTGACCTTCATGATCATCATCATCGTCATCATCATCATCATCGTCGTCATCATCGTCGTCATCATCGTCGTCGTCATCATCGTCATCATCATCGTCATCATCGTCGTCGTCGTCGTCGTCATCGTCGTCATCATCGTCGTCATCGTCATCATCGTCATCATCGTCGTCGTCATCGTCGTCATCATCATCGTCGTCATCATCATCATCGTCGTCATCATCATCGTCATCATCATCATCATCGTCGTCATCGTCGTCGTCATCGTCATCATCATCGTCGTCATCATCATCGTCATCATCATCGTCATCATCGTCATCATCGTCGTCATCATCGTCGTCATCATCGTCGTCATCATCGTCGTCATCATCATCATCGTCGTCATCATCATCGTCATCATCAGCCATCAGACCTTGTTCATACTGGAATGGCAGATCCTGGGCCTTGGCGGAGGGAGCCAGCGGGGTATGGAAGGAGCAGAGCAGCGCCAGCAGCAGCGCGAGAATCAAACTTCTCAGTGAAGCCATGTTCAGAGCCGGGACAGGGCTAACTAACAAGGAACTGACCTGGATTCACTGCAGGAGTCCAGCACTGCAGCTCTACGTCTGTAAGTCCTGTACGTACAACCTCCCAAATTCAATACCCCGTGGAGCTACACACCCTCAGATAAGACCGCTACCGTGTGAAATGGACACCAATTATAAAGGCATCCAACGGGCAAGGTCCAGGGCAGAGAAGATATTCCAAAGGGAAATCCAGACACTTGTTCCCAAGTCCTGGCAAAAGATATCCTGAGATACAGAAGAGTCCTCCCTTTGAATGTGGAACGACAGCAGGACAGGGTCCAGGAAAGCCCCTGTGTGATCGGTTCAGGCTGCAAAAGGAAGCTGTGAGGAGAGCCGTCAGCAAGCGGTCAGCATTGGAGACAGAGACAGGACTAATGTGAGGGCGACAGAAAAAGAGTGAGACCAACCTATGGGGTAAGCTAAGAAGAAGGGGGGCGGTCAGGCTGACTGACAGGGGCAAGTGCTGGTGGGCAGGCCTGCACTATCCATAAGTTAAGTTACCCGGAGAAGAGGGGAGTGATTGGAGGGGTGTATAAGGAACAAGTGGAGTATACTTTCTTGTCCGTCATCATCCAGTGTGCCAGTTTAACTTTAGAACAAGAGCTGAGGCTCAGCTTTAGAGAGGACCCCAGCAGGAGTTAGCCCAGGAAATGATGACCATAAAAATGTGAGGGAAGGGAAGCTGAATGGACACAGGGCTGTGAAGATACCTGACCCAGTGACAGTCGAGGCAAGCGTTTACGATGTTGGTAGATTATTTCTAAAGGTAGTTTGCCCGTCTGTTCGTAGTGAGGTCCAACTTGTGGTTCCATGACATTTGAAATAGATATTCATGCTCCCAGAGGATGATTATGAATGATTTCAGTGACCCCCTGACCCGACCTTTTCCTCCAGGGGTCCAACATTTCTCTATGTCCAACCCTTCAATCAAGGATGAAATATCCATATCATTTACAAGTTATCGAAGTCTGTACCAGCGGGCGGGACTTTGCTTTGACCTAAGACTGTCCATGCATGCAAACCCAGCAGCTCGCAGAGGTTTGCTTGAGTTTGTTGAGGTATGTTTGGGTCAGACGACCAAGAAACCAGGTCATGGTTACAGTTAAGGTTACAAAACACCAACATAAATGGCCTCACTGTAATGGGATGCTTACTTCATTCCCCAGCATGAAAGCTAGAGATGTTACAGGCCCGTCCACCGCCCTGACCTCAGTGTTTGGGTACACTTGAACCACTTTTTACGAAGTGTCACTCATCCACGCCCAGTCACTCTAGTATTTATAGCTGCTGCACACGGAGTAGGTCTAAGGCAGACCAAACGCATACACTGTGCCAAGGGGAAAATGTAATTATTGTTCAATCGTGTCCTTCCTCATACATTTATGGTTGGACAGGTTTCAGCAAAGGATAAAAGCAGGAGCGTGTGGGTGGCCAGTAAAAGCACTCCATCATTCACCTGGCTGGTTGCCTAATATCGCCTGTGTGTTCCTGAACATTACACGAATCATCGGGCAGGCCTGCAGCCTCCTGCTGTTGTCACCACTTGAGTTCTTTATCATATTAGAAGTCAATCTAATACTCTTTAACAGACTGCATCCCATCCTCTAATCTACAGAAAGGTTACCCCAGACTTTGGCATTAAACATCAGTGGTGTTAAATAGTCACAATGGTCCAGTGGAACTTAATTCCTTGGGACACCAGGTTGAGATATGCCATGATCTAATGGGCAGACAGCCACAGTATTTGCTGAGCACATTAATGGTCCTAAGGGGATAAATCTTTGAGATTTCAACAACTCTTGGACCTCTCCCTGTCCTCAGTACTCGGCGCTAAGAATAGCTACGGGATAATTTTGTTTTGCATTTAATCCCACACCGGTTTAATGGCGGACAAAATTGAACGTGGGTTCAGCCTGCTGGTCTTTCCAGTCATTATTCTGAGCTTCTGACCTCTTCTTGTGGATTTTAAAGAATTATATTTTGTTTCCAGTAAGGCCACCATGCTGTTGCACCATCAAGGGTTTATCCAAAACTTACTCTTTGATATCTTGCCCATCTACTTCTACTTCTGTCCCGCCCCCTGCAGGGTGTCCTCAAAATAGATGGATTTGTGCAATGAGGAGTTGACAACTGCTCTATTTAAAACCACACACTGTCAGAGTCAGTGTAATGTGAGCTTTCTCAGCTCTGTCTGTGTGGGACTGGCTCAGGATCGCACACCCACAGTCAGTTCTCACCTACACATGTTTGAGGAAAGAGGTTAATGACAGGAGCCTCAGGAGCTCCTCCTGAACCAAACTTTACTGAGACGATGAATAAAGGTGCTCCGCTCAGTCCTGCAGAATGATCCCTGTGAGAGTCACCAATACACTTTAGTTCATTTCTTAAGAAATATAGCGAGTGACTCGAGGCCTTTACTTTCAGCCCAAATGAAAGGAAAGGAAAGCTCCTGCACTTCTTTATTCTGCATTTCCTAGCAGCTCAGAGTGGCAGGTCCACGCCGGTGCTCTGGTGTTCAAATCAGGCATCGATTGATTTTTCAGAATCTCTTTGTTCTCCAAATCAAACAAATTATTAGTACAAAAACTCATGAATGCTCTATTGTCCATTTGAAAAAGCCAAACCACAGTAACAAGTTAGACTAGAAGGCTGTGCTCCCAAAGTCACTTAAAGGAGGAGCTCCAGATGACTCAAATCTTAAGTCATTACATTTAAATGGTGAATACAGGAATTTGCTTCGTCACCCTCAACAGTAACTATCTGTAGCTTTAAATACAGTTTTTTTTTAAAAAAGCTGAATCTAAAACAAGTTTGTAATTAAAGCTCCTATAGTGATAGAGCACCAGCAATCAGAAACAGCTGAGCTGGAAACAGCAGAGGACAGAAGGGGAGAGGAGATCGGATCAAGATGAAGACTGCAAAGTGGCTGAAAGTGGAGATGAGCTCAGACATGCCAAACACATTTCTTCTATCTTAGTTTGGACCACTGACTCTGCCTGCTTTGACCCACTTGACCCACTTAGTTAATTTAAGCTTTAGTTTAATTCCTGTTCTCCTGAAGTCTCAAAGAAATGTGTCGGTCAGTGTGAGTTTGGAATAGTATCTGATCCAACGGAGACATTCGGCCTATCTGCTGTGGTTCAGCACTTATGCTAACACACCATGAAAGAACGAAGCACTTGACCTTGTTTGACTCCAACGCCTCTGGGTAAAAAACAAAATGAATTTGTGTTATTTAAAGTGTGAGACAGGGTGTTGTGAGGTGAGGAGATGACAGCAAATGCACTGCGGCCACCCATTTATCAACAAGATTTGACATTCCTGTACAGGATTATTTGCCTTGCTGAATCTGATCCAGTGCCACATCCAACCCGAGCTCTTCCCATGTAAGGACTGTCTAAAGTGGGAAATCATTTTCCATGATAAAGTTACCTAAGGGGACTGGTGTGTGTGAGTGCAGCATGTGTTAGTGTGAGTGTGTGTTTGGGTGTGCACCAGCCTTTAAACATTAATAAACTCAAGCATCACCCATACAGGAATTATTCCCAGATCTCACTGTTGTGCACATTTGAGTCCCTTCAGACAGATAAGAGCTGCAGGGAGGGTGCTGTGCTGTGTCAGTGCTGAGAAACTGTGAAGAGTTCAGACTTCACTGAGAACACTGGGCAGCAGCTTGTATCCTTGAATCTTCAAGTCCACACAAAGACTGCTCATCTGTTTGAATGTTGGGGACGTGATGTCCAGCAGATTAAAAGGCTCCACTGCAGGGGGAACCGGCAGAAGCTGGGGGTAGGAGGTTGTCACCTCAAGTGTTTACCACTGAGCTCTCAGGTCGCTGCTGCGGCAGGAACTTTAGTGGATAGTGTGAAGTAGACCTTTTGGGCTTGGTTGACTTAGCCTCTCTTGAACCAGCAAAGGCCAACGGGGTTACAGCTTTCTCCTGAATCAGAAGCATAGTCCTGGGTGCAGGAGGGTTATGGGGGGACTTTAGAGAAAGACATTTGGTTGAATTTGAGCTCGTTCCCAAAGACTCAGGAAAGGCAGGAGAACTAGTTATCCAACACTGATTACAGTTGATTAGTTCTCTCCTCTAATAATACCAGTTGGTATTGTATTTGATATAGTTGATTAGTCACCTTCACAACGAGATACACCTTGTAAGGATTGTGCTAAATGTGTAGGGAGCACCCCTTTAAAACTGTGCCAAAATTTCCTGCAGCTGAAGGTGGTGTTCTGGTCCTCAGAGTGTCAGGATTATTTGATGTCAGCCCTGGTACCATTTCACAACTTAGGACCAAGTTCTGCGAGAGTGATGATGTCAAACACAGACCGTTAGGGAGCGTCCTGGTAAGACAAAACCCCAAGAAGACCTGTTCCTCACCCTTGCGTCACTGAGTAACTTTAGGCTTTCTTCCAGGAGAGGAGGGGATTTTGACTATTTTTATTTAAAAAAAAAAAAACACGTTTCCAAACTCTTTTTAAAGAGTATAGATGAAGCTGAAGATCTGTTGCTGCAAATTTTTGAGGTACCTCCTTAAATATGAACTTGGGTCAAACTGCTGGCCTGATATCCTCCAATTAGACTAACAAGTTCACTGCTCTGTTGAGTCTCAACAGTTACTACTGTCTAATTCTGACATTTGGTGTACTACCATTAAAAAAACTTAATAATCACATTGTCACAAAACCTCAAAATTAAGAACAATGATATTTAAGTGACAACTGATCTTTGTAAATCCTGTTTATTGAGACTTTGCAGAGCCAACAAATCCACAGATCTTAACAGAGTGCTTATCTTGAAATATACACACAGAATCTGTAAAGACCGATTCACAGTGTGACACATACCATGGTTTATATTTATTTACCAAGAGAAAAATAACATCTCTAAACATTAGAAACATATTTTATATTAAAATAAATGCATAAATCAGTAATCCACAAGAGACAACCCTTCTTACCACCACCACCACCAAAACCACAGCCAGCAGCTGATTTTAAGTTTTCATTTGTTCTATTCATCAATCAATCAGTTGACTTTTATTTATGATGCCGTTGCATGACAAATATTAAACTTTGGTGACATGAAGTAAAACAGGGGATCCTTTCTCCCTCTCTCGATAAAAGCTTGTCTGTATTCTCCTCTGCTCGGTCTTTGGCCTCCACCAGCTCTGAGGGAACATCTCCCTCTAAAAGTGCTGAAGCTCCACTGATGTTAACATCAGTGATGCCGACTCATCTATGCTGACCTGACTCGGCTTTGGCACCCAGCTCTGTTCTTTCCATTACAGTGACAGTACATCCTCATGTAGTGCAGCTGTGTGCAACTGTAGCGACGCCCAACACAACAACAACCAGGACATGGAGGTGAAGGTGTAGCTGCTTCCCAGTCTGTGGCTTTTTTCACAGTGAGGAGACGAGTTTTGTCCAGAGTTACAAGCAGAAACTAAACCCTGCTGAAGAGTTCAGGAGAGTTTGGGAACAGCCAACCGAAACAAACAAGTACCAAAGAGAGCAAGCAAACCAGAAGGCCTTGGATCGTGGCTTTGATTTGGTTTGACTGAAAAGCACAACAGCTAGCAAGGTTAAGAGGAGATCACTGACAATATAAAGCAGAGTGTGGCTAATGTTAGCATTGCTAGCAGCAGCAGCCTGCAGTTCTCTTAGTAGTTTAACATCTACAGTCTGTGTAGATTATGGCTACATATCACTCTGGTCAACATGCAGGTGCTACCTGATGCAGCTTTGACTTTATTTTATGGCTCACTGCATGTCAAACCTACTCTCAGCAAAACAATGTTATGATCCAAAGCTACAGCCCCAGCTAGTGACGGGTGGCAGGACCACGCAGCCTGAAGAGCCTAGGATAATGGGAGTGCTGGTTTAACAAAGACTGCAATTATTCTTTATAGCAGCTATAACAGAGGGGTTTGATCATGTGACATTTTCATCTCCCTGAATCACATGTTTAACAACATGTGTAAGGCACTTTGTGGTCAAAACTATGAGTCCTCCAAAGTCTACAAGGATAAGACTTGAAAAATGCCAGACTTTGGTAAATATTGATAATGACAAAGGCACTATAGCAAACAACAGCACATCCTTAAGCTCCTGGAGCAACGTCGTACCTTCAGCTCACTGATTTCAGTGCACTGACTTGACTCTCACTAACAGGTTTGGGCTGGATTAAGCAAACTCTGGTTCACTTTTTTAGAAAGTTTGGTGTGCAAGCTCACAAAAATTCTGATGTGAGCCAAAGGCCTGAGCTCTTGGTTTTCTTCCAGTCAAACTGGATTTTGGTTTGTGGTTAGAGTGTGAAAGCCATGCAGGTTTTGTCTTGCTGTGTCTGTCTGCCTGTCAGCTTATACTCAATATCAGAAATCTGTCTGAATTGCCAGTAAAGCAGGTACAGCACAGATCAGCTGTTTTGGTATTTTTTGCAGCTTTGATAGTGGAAATGATGGACATTCTCTGTGTCCGTGATCTTGACCTGTTCATAACTAACGTAAAATCATCTTGGAATCATCTTTTTTAAGTCTTTTGTTCCTCTGGATTTAAATCTTTAATGCTGTCGACTGGGCGGTTGGTCAACATTTTGGTCCTATCCCGTTTTCAAGTTCACTACTTCCAAATTTGTTTAATTAGAATTTCTTTGTTGAATCAGACACCTCAGACAACATACATTATGAGGGATGCAAGATATTGGATTTTTACCGATATCCGATCTGCTGATATTTCTAAACGTATTTATCACCAGTACTGATATTTTTCGTCAAGAGCACAAGCTTTGTTTTATGAAACTGACTTGTTGCTTTCAATGTGACGGTCTGTTAGTGTGAGGATCAGATGTCAAACAGGAAAAACAACATCAACTCTTGAAAAAATGAAGCTCTTGATTTTTAAGTGCACCCATGCAGTGATAATGAGGTAAAGCGTCATGGTACATTTACGGCCAATATATCATCTGTAAATATCAGCAAAAATTTCAATACCGATAACATACCGATAATGTCGTGCATCCCTACACATTATAATCAAAGAATACCTGAAATACACCATGAAACAATCTGAAAATGCAAAAAGGTGCTAATGATAAACTGTCCCTGAGTAAACCAAGTATTTGTGAAAGTTTGATCGTTGAATTCAGAGAGTCAGCCTGGAGACGACTGAGTCTGACCTACAACAGAAGAAAAAAGAACTGGAATTAAAAAGGACCCTTCAGTAAAAGAAAAGATGTCCCAGTTTCATTGGAATTGTTGTTTGTATAATGAATTACCATCCGGCTACGAAAATAAGGTCCATTTGTCTCAGACTTACTGATCAGTCTAATTTATGTTTTTGCAATAGTAATTACTGAAATAATTCTGTTAAACACAGTAAATCTGACCTCTGAGGGGCGGGGGGGGGGCGCTCGGCTTTAATGATCCCAC
Organism: Cetoscarus ocellatus; assembly: GCA_037902135.1. Lineage (NCBI taxonomy): Eukaryota > Metazoa > Chordata > Actinopteri > Labriformes > Labridae > Cetoscarus > Cetoscarus ocellatus. The sequence goes on along the minus strand of JBAMNC010001603.1, from coordinate 459,323 downwards.
TCTGAGACAGAGCCTCTGTCATCCAGGAGAGGGCGCTGCAGCAGTACTCCAGCTGAGAGAGACAGGACACATGAATGAGTGCTGAGCAAGCAGAGCCGACAGCTGCAGAGAAACCAGACACACACACACACACTAAACACATACACACACATACACACATACACACACTGCACACACCCTGAGCTCTCTGTGCCTTCGTGTCTCAGACTAAAATCATTGGCCTGTGCTGCAGGTTTGAGCCTAATCAGGATCTACAGTCTGTGTGATCTGACTGAACTGATTCAGGAGGCTCAGCCAGTGACTGACAGGGGCGTTAAGTTGACTTTAGTATTTTTTACCATCAGGTTATTAACTCATAACCATAAAAAAGACTTTAAAGGGCCTCTGTGTGGTAGAGCACTTCTATGAACAAGACAAAATGTTTGCAGCATCAGGACTTATCCTTTAAACTGTGTTTATAGTGCCAATAGCTGCCTAGAATGAAGCTTCAGGTAGAGACAATGTCAAAGACTCAACCACACGGCTTCTCACTGGCCCACTAACTCCACCATGACCAGCAGGAGCCAGAACAACGCAGGGTCATCAGGTTTGGGACCTCCCATCTCAGGTGTTCCATCCAATCAGCCTCCATGACACCACCAAGCAGTCCGGCTCGTTCCAGCTCGGTCCGGCTTGGTCTGGCTCACCCCCAAATTCCACATGAAGCGAACGCTCCCTCTCTAGTCTATGAGAGTATTTCCACTGCCCGCACTCCGGTGTGACACTGCACTCCGGTGCGGCACTGCACTCCGCTAAAGCAGCACTGCGCTTCGCTGAAGCGGCAGTGTGCTTCGCTGAAGCGGCAGTGTGCTCCGCTTCACTCGAGATACGCTGCAGGTCTGTTTTTAGCACGGCTGCTTCCAAACCTCGTAAATTCACTGTCGTTCAGAAAGCAACAGAAAGGGAAGTCACATGTGGAATATCCAGTACTTAAAAAAAAACACAATGCACGGACTCCCAAACGTAAATTTTCTCAATAGGTTGTCATTTCGTCATAGCCTCTGGTCAACAGTTAGTCAGAAGGTCCTAGAGGCAACACGACGCCATGGACGAATTATTTATTATACATAGTATTTTATATATATAGTATATAGTTTAATCCTATATGACACCAAACATCCTTTCTACAAGGATATAGGCAGATAGAAGTGATATAAATCACAAAGCTGTATGGTTTGACCAGAAAAGCATCCTTACAGAAGCAAAGTGAGGTGTTGTTTATTTCTTTCCTCAGTTTATAACACGTTTGTAATCCTATGAGAGCTCGTGGCTCTCCGGAGATCTTGTGCCCTCCCCCTTCCAGCTGCACAGGGCTGCACGGCGCTTCCAGTGGGGTTTGTCAAAAGGCTCTTGGTCAAAGCAAGACCGCGGCACGGTGTGGCGTGGCGCGTTCTCTCTATGTGGATTTGGGTGTCAGTCCGGCACACATTTCCAGGTGTTTCCACTGCCGGATGAGGAGAAAGGTCACCAAATAACTAACCCGTGCAGTCCCACTTTTTGGTGCCCCTCAGAAAGGGTGCAACCCTAAGGGGCGGAGCTAAAAGTGCTGCCATCTGTTGATTGGTTTACCACATGGTCTCAGAGCCCAAACAGCATGTGACCTTCAACAGACTCAGGCTCTGTACATGCAAGCTCCAGGTAGACCAGTTGATCCTACCTTCACTAGTCCATGATCATCTACTTATCAGCGGTCACTGACACATGGCATTAAACTGTGCAGTGAGGTGTAAATAATATGGATATATTTCCATATAAACACAAGGACACACAGTTTTTAAATGAGTGCTTCTGTCTTTAGTCTGCTCCTGATCCAGGTCCACTGACTGCTCTGAGTGACCTCTGACCTCTCTTCACTTTGGTTAGGGCTGCTTTTTAAACACAGTGTGGTAACGTTAAACTTCTCTGGATATTTGGACATTTCCCTTAAAGTACCTGATAAAAAAAATCCTGTTATTTTTCTTTTACTGCGTGCAGATTTTTAAAGTAACGGGATTAGGTTATTCATGAAAATAATTCAAACGTCCAAATTCAAGTTTATTTGTTAAACCTCTCCACACTCACACGAGGCCACCAGGCTGTAAACTCAAAAGTCTTTCTGACCTCAGACTCCAGCAGACGCAGCCGTCGGTCATGGTCACGGATCTCTGTCATCTGCTTCAACACACTGTCCACCCTGCAGAGACCCAGAGAAGAAAACCTTATTAAAGTTTGAAACATCAGGACCTTTTCTTTATAGCTCAGCTGTGTTAACTAGCTGCCTGAGAGCTCAGCAGAGTTTGTGTGTCTGACGCCCTCTGCTGGCTGATGGACTTTGTGTTTTGGGTACTCATCACTGTTGGAATAAAAGAGCAATTATTTAAACAAAAAAAACAAACAGGTGAGATGAAAATGACTGATTCACAGAGTAAAATAATCTGAATGATGCCAACACTATAACTGAACAAAACTAACTAGCTGTGAACAAACAGGACACTCTAACATGTAAGATATCCACTAAAACAAAGACTCATTTTGGTAAGACGATCTGAGTTCAGGTGACAGAAACGCGAAGCATAAACACCAGACAGGTCCTCTAAATCCACAGGAAAAAGCACTGTAGGTGTAGATAGTTTATGTTTACCTATGTTTATGCTGCATATTAAATTAAGGTCAGATGTAAGGATAAGATATAAGTTGAAGGAGATGTTTCTATGCCACTCTCATGCCGTCAGGAGGCTCAGTAAGTCACATAAACAGCAGGAGGAAGTCCTGCCTCATGTGGGCGGCCTGAGTTTGATTCCAGGCCTTGTCCATTTCCACCATGTCTTCCCTCACTCCCTCTCCCTCTATCCACTGTCCTTCAGCCATTATTAAAGGCAGAAAGCCCCAGAAATATCTTTTTTTAAAGAACTTACTTCACAGACGTGCATTTGAGTCGGCTGGTGTCGCTCTCTCTCTGCCTCTTGTTCTGAGCTGACAGCAGGTTTTCTTTCTGGATCGCCTCCCACGTGTTCAGCCGGCTCGCCTTCCTGCCCCGCAGCTCCAAGACTGAGGACAGAGGATAGAGTTAGCTAGTTAAGATAGTTAACCTGGGTCAGAGTTAACCAGGGATAAGAACCAGATCTGACAAGCCATTGTCTGTTGTACTAAGGCCTGACCTCCAGATGTGATTGTTCATATCCTGACAGACGATACAGGCCAGCAGACAATCAAACTTAAGTCTCCCTCGATTTAAAACTATCAACACATCTCACCAGCTAAAGCAGTAAAGGTACAGGTAACAGATCCAGAAGAAAGTCTCACCAAAGTGTCTGCCCTTAACAGACGGGATGCGTCGGACGTATCTCTTGATGAGCAGGTTGAGGTGAGAGATGATGATGAAGGGCGGGGCTAAGCACGGCCTGGAGTGGTACTCCACGATCAGGTTATAGCGCTGGAACTTCCAGTAGGTGTCGCTGCGCTCCTGGACTTTAGAGAAGGTGTGGCTGCAGACAGAGCACAGTGCTTGACTTGGCTGAACATCAGTAGATTGTTTGTCAGAGGAACAAGTGGAACCTTCAAGACTGTACAGAGACTGCACACTTCTGAAAATAAAATTCTAGACTGTTAAAGACCCTTTGGAGCCCAACGGTAAAACATACCATTTTTACCCTGCATAACAAACAGGAAACAACACGAGGATCCTTCTGTCTGATGGGGCTGTCCCACCACATGGCATCTGCTCACCTCCACTCTACTCAGGTACTTTGGTCTATCAGCAGGGGTTCCACCTGATACCTGCTTCAGTTCTTTGTACCTACCTACCTACCTCCAAGTAAGGCTTAAAGCAAACTGAGGTGAGACTAAAATGTGGTGTGGAGACCCAGCTGACTTCTGATTGGTCAAGCCGTGGCATCAGAAGACACGTTACAAGTGCAGCAGCCCACTGTGCTGGAATTTTAAACAGAAAGCCAGTCGAGCACAGCTCGCCCACGTCCTCTTTAATTATTCTCACTGTGAAAAAGTATGGCCAACAGAGCCCCGGTCGACCAACGAGGTCCAAACTGTGTGTGATCACAGAGGACCGTACTCAGAGTGAACCAGATTTACAGGGCGGTCGCCCAGCTGCTGCCACACAGTGCTACAGGTGAACATCCCGTCAGTGCAGGGAGAAGCTGAAGAAGGTAAGACGGACTTCTGTGCAATCAAAGAGCTCAACGGCCAAAGGGGGTCCAATTGTAAGACATGATTGACTAGATAGACACCATTTACGGGGTCATATGGACGTTGTGACATCACAATGGCTCTGTCTTGGACGATGTCGGAGGACGGTAACGTTGCTTCTTTACTTTTATTCTGCTCAAAAACTTTGATGTCCTTGTTTGTCTTTTGGGGACCGTGATACTGAACTATGAGCAGCCTTAGCTCATCAGAGAGCTTTGGAGCTGAGAGGCTGGTTTGTTTTAATGAAAGGATGAGGACGCTTTTTAAAGAAATTGAAAACTTCATGTATGATTGAGGTCTCACTGTGCAGTTTGTTCTCCATCTCGTGGTGAAACTGTATTTTGCATTCAAATAAATAGTGCTCTCTTGCACCTTGCTTTTTCAGATGTGCATTGCAACAGCTGAACTCTACGGTAGCCAGTATGAGCCTGGAAGCTATGTCTTCTCTTTTTTGCTTTTTTGCTGACGAGGATTCCTTCTCCTGTGGCGTGGCGTAAGTATGATCTTGCATTATGAACTGAAGTGCAGTGCAGGCTTTCAGATTTGCTGGGGCAGTGCGCCTCGCTGCGCTCCTTGTCAGTTTCAGTCACGCTGGCTCTGAGCAAAAACGCGTTTAGCCTTAGCCAGAAGTGCTATGTAGTGTTTCATGTCCCTCTGGTGTTCATAGTTCTTACAGACGAAGCCGGGCATTTCCAGAATTCAACATCAAAGGCCATCAAAGACCAATTCTGGAAATGCCCGGCGGCCGCCCGAGCCACCCTCCGCAATGTTACAGAATCCTTTAAAGAAGTCCTGGATCTAGATGGTGATCCGGATCAGTCCCAAAATCTAAAAATTTCTCCCTTATCCCATTCCACACATTTCCTGAAAATTTCATCCAAATCCGTCCATAAAATTTCAAGTTATCTTGAACATACACAGACGGACAGACAAACAGACAAACCAACACCGGCAAAAACATAACCTCCTTGGCGGAGGTAATAAATAGTTTTAAGGACTTTTATTGCCTTTGTTCTTCAAAAAAATTAAGATGCTAAAACCTTTTAAAGGATTAGCAGCTCTGCATACAAACAAAGAAGTGAACGTTTAAAGACGGGAAAAAGTAAAAGAACATAAAGGAAATAGACTTGGAGGGGTATTTGGTTGAAAATAACCCCCCCAATTGATTATGTAGGCCTATAATAAATTTATATTCTGGGTGTACATAATTATTCAAAAATAGAGCAAAGACAAAGATCCCAGTTATCAATGTCAGAAGATTAGATCAGTCAGAGATCATGCAGATTTGTCTCCTACCTGAACATGGCGATGAGCAGGTTGACCAGCACGATGTTGGTGAAGAGCAGGTAGATGACGAGGAGGATGACCACCAGCCAGTTGGCATACCGGCTCAGACACGGCTCCATCCCGGCTGCGATCAGCGAGGTGTCATTGGTACAGTTGACTTCCTCAATTTTATCAGCTGGATGATGAACATGAGGACAAAACAACGGAGAGGATCTGTAGTAAATATTTAAATCAAACTTTTATGTCTGAATATCAAGTCAAAGTTTTTATATTGTGTCAAAAATCAGGACCACAATGGTCACGAGCTCTTTGTTAGAGAAATAAATCACACGAGTGTCTCACTGTCCATGTCATCAATGGGAATCTGTCCGAAAATGTGCAGGTATGGTCTGTAGAAGACTCTGCGAAATATCCAGTTAGGACGAGGGTCGTACGCATAAAGGAGCGCCTGATTGGTTACTCCATAAGCCATCAACCACACAGCCAGGAAGAAGAGGAAGAAGAAGACGTCCTTCATCTGAGGAAGGACAGAGATGCGAGAAGAATTACTGCAAATTTTCAAACATCTCATGAAGCAAAGTATAACTACAAGGAGCGATGTGAAAACACCCTGTACACCCAAAGTACCTATATTTACTGAGAACAGCCTTCACAAACCTGGAAACTGCTCAGAATTCAAAAGTTTAGTCATTTTTAGCCCGTCGCAGATGAAAATCTAAAACAACATCCAGAAGCTGAAACCCTTTGCTTTCAATGTAACAAAAACAGCGACTGCGGTGTCCTGACCAGGTGAGTACAGACCGGCCAGTCATCATCAGTCAAATATAAATAATCCTGGAAACCTTCTCTATAAACACCAGGCGAGCCTGTCTGCAGCCCATCACAGGTTTAGTTCAGTGTCTACCTCATTGTTGTTTTGTTGTTTTAATGCTGCCGTAGTCGGCCTCTCTGTTACCCCCCCTCCTTCAGATTGTTGCTACGTACTTAAAAAACAGTTTCATCCTTTAACTTTCCATGTGGAGGCTAAAATAGCTCAAACCAAATCATATGAATCCTGCCTGCCCTTTGGTTTGTGGTCCAGAGGTTCATTTGTTCATCATAACCCTCTTTTCTAACATGCTCTGTCTTTTCTCACCATCTTCCCCACGATGATGATCTTTGGTCCGAGCTGTTTGTGGACGGCAAAGATGTGAATCAGACGAAGGGTGAAGACCATGTAATCGATGGCCATCACCGCCCGACCAAAGTCATACGACCAGGGGAACATTCTGGGAACACAACAGAGCACGTGAGCTCTAAATTATAATAAATCCTACGTCACAGACCAGATGAATAAAAGGATGAACCTGCAGCAGAGAGCCAGGATGAAGAGTGAGATGGCTGTGAGATCAAACTTGTTCCAGACGTCCTGGATGTAATTCTGCATCCTCTGGATCACGAAGCCGCTGCCCACGCAGAACGTCTGCAAATCAGGGAGAGAATCATGTCAGTCTGTCTGTCAGGAGGTTAGGTTTCTGTAAATAATGTTCAAGGTGAAAATAATGCTGCTCAAAACCCAGGAGTGCCAAACCAGGACCATCCTGGAGCGTCCTACTGAGCCTGTCAGTCAGTCCCCACAGAGTCACAATGTCCAACAGCTCAGCAGAGACAGCCATGTTTACAGCCTGTACAAGGTCAATGTTATGACACTTTTGTCCAAGTTGGAGAATAAAAGCTTTCCTCATGTTTTTAAGAAATAAAACAAGAAATAGCCCAGTATCAGGTTTTAAGGAACTGTTGGTACTGTATGTCCACACTCCCCTCACACATAAGATGTCCTACAGGGATATCCCACCGTCCCTGGGGACACACTCCCCTAATCAGGTCCACTGACATGACCACCACAGTACAGCTGCGGGACGAAAGCAGCAGCAGCAACGAGGCCAAAGAAAAAACACAACTGGTCTCTGAAAGAAAAGCTCAGCCGCAGCTTTGACTCCTTAACAAGTTCAGTTTGAAGCTAAAAATCCAATCAATCAATCCAATCCACTTAATTTGTATAGCACATTTAAACAACAAAAACGTCTCCAAAGTGCCGTACATACAATCAATAAAACATACATTTCCATATGACAATAAGCAATAAATAATCAAATAAGTGCATTAATCTAAAACGATGCTATAAATAAAATAATAAAATCAAGCAGATAAACATAGCAAAATAAATAAAAGATGTAGTAAAACAAATAAAAGACACAGAGGACCACAAAGGTCATGCAAAATTAAAACGCCAGGGAATAAAAATGGGTCTTAAGACGAGACTTAAAACACTCCACCGTGGGGGCTGTTCAGACGTGGAGGTTTTACTAAGATCCAGACTCAGTCGTCTTTAAGCACCGGAGCTTTTTGGAGCAACAAGAACAACGGACGTTCATACTGGAGCACAGATCTGAAGCTCTGGTGTCGGTGTGATGACCCACCTGTCGGATCTCCTCACACACCAGTGTGAAGACCCAGAAGTAAAGCACAACCTCCAGATTGGAGGGGCCATCAGGGGGCGGGGGCTTGAAGTCCACCAGGAGGATGTATGAGAACAGGCAGAGGAACAGGAAGTACATCAGCACGTTCCCCAGGAAGGAGGTGACGGGGGCGAACCAGAACTGTCTCCACCGGGACACCAAGAACGGCCTCCTGGAGTTAGACGTGGACGGGCCTGAGGTCAGAGATGTCAGCAGAGCTTCAGGTTAAAGGATTCTTTACTCTGTGAATGTTTAATATCTCAGCAGGAGGATCACTGACCGTTCGGGTTCTCTTTTAAAGCTCTGAGCTCCTCAGCTTCTTCTTCACTGAGACACAGTAAAGGTTGAGGTTAAATACTCAAGTACACTGTTCTAAATAATCATGATGTCCTGACGTATATGAGGAAGTACTTCTGTATGATGTCGGCGAGCGAGAAGACGGTGGCGTCGTTTCCCTCCAGACTAACGTCGTCTCTGCCGTGATGGACCTCCACAGACCTCACCTCTTCGTCCTGCTCCCTGAAACACAACCATCATGTGACCTCCAGGAGGGCTACCCTGACACAGTTAGCCTGACATTATTCCTCCTTCATTCTACATTGACACTTTATTAGGTACACCGGTTCAACTGCTCAGCCAATCTCATGGCAGCAACTCAAGTAATGCATATAGACATGGTCCAGACAACCTGCTGAAGTTCATCAGAACAGAGAAGAAAGGTGATCTACTGGGATGTTCAATTCACTTGTTTTCAGAGAAACAGAAATACAGTATGGGCACATTCTGAGATTTTCAAGCTGAACTATTTTGTTATGGTTTAGAAAGGGCAAAATGTCAAGGACGAAGGATGATCCAGTCTGACCTGAAGCTGATCAGGTTTGTGTAGAGGATCGGGGGCACGAAGAAGGTCAGGAGAAGTTTCCAGACTTCAGTGCTGCGCTCCATATCACCCCACCAGATCTGAGAGAGCAGGGACTGAGACAACAGTGAGACTGATTATGACAGAGCTGAAGGTTCATGATGAACTAATCATGTCTGACAGAGGGAATCAACCTGGGCCACAGACTCAGGTCTCTGCGTACTGGGATTGTCTTAGAGGGAGATCTGCGTCGTGCGTACCTGGACTCCATCATGGCTGAAGAAGAGGCGAGCGTCTGCTGCTGTCGCCATCTGCAGACACGTGACTCCGCCCCAAACAGGCGACTTCCTTATAAGGAGGGTGAAGGAGCGGCTCTCACTGTTCTGGTAACACTCTCCAAAGATGTCTGAACACAGACACAGTGATGATTTATGATGATAAATAAGATCAGGGTTTGGTTTGACAGACCAGTTTATGTTTCATCCTCATCACAGACTGAGAGGCTCCTTTAAATCTGAGCTCTCTGAGGCCAACCTAACTCTGATCTGAGCCTAAACATTTTCTTTTTACAAATAATCTGATTAAGTATCAGTTAAAGTCTGATCTGCTCCCTCTGCATGTCTGCAGGGTCACTTATCAGACAAACTGTTAAGGATTGGTTCATTGATTTAATGAGTAAACACCTTTGAACACGTCTTTACACATTAATTAACGCACATAAATGCCTTTAACAGCCTCTTTGAAATGCTCTGTTGTTCTGATCTTTGTTTAATTTGATTTGCATTTTATTTGATTATAATTATAATATTTCACAACCACGAGTCTAGTCAGGTTCACTGTCTCACTTCAGATTTTAATTTATCATCATGAATCCTGAAACAAACCCCGGACCAAACAGGGAGGAGGAGGGACAGACAGATGGACGGATGAATGCATCATTTGTGTATTTTGTTGTGTTTTGTAGTTTTAAGTTTCAAAAACAATAAAGATGATTGAATATTATGAAATAAATAAATCTGAGGCACATTTATGAAACTATGGAAACATACACTGTTATAAATCCTATTATTTAATCGGTTCAAAGGTCGTCTCACCGTGTGCGAGGTCCTCAAACTTCTGGGCGAGTTCCTTCATGGCCAGTTTGTTCTCCGTCTCACTCTCCAGCTTAGAGAGCTCCCTGAGGAGTTTACAGCCTCCGAGAGCACTCAGCACCGACTCACCGGCCTCAGGCACACAAACAGAGGTTAACTTTAGAACGATAATATCATAATATCATAAAATTTATTAAAACATGATCAGGGTCTCACCATCTCCCAGAAATAAATGGCCATTTCAGTGCGGTTCTGTAGGACGGCCCAGATGAAGAGAGCCGACCACGGAGAGAGACAACGCTGATCACGATATAGACAATCACCGAGCAGCAACTTATTAATGTGCTGTAAAAATAACACATGACAACAGGACTTAAGTGGATAAAACCAGCAGCATCTTATTAACGTGTAAAAATCACACATGACAACAGGACTTAAGTGGATAAAACCAGCAGCATCTTATTAACGTGTAAAAATAACACATGACAACAGGACTTAAGTCCAATAAAACCAGCAGCATCTTATTAACGTGTAAAAATAACACATGACAACAGGACTTAAGTGGATAAAACCAGCAGCATCTTATTAACGTGTAAAAATAACACATGACAACAGGACTTAAGTGGATAAAACCAGCAGCATCTTATTAACGTGTAAAAATAACACATGACAACAGGACTTAAGTCCAATAAAACCAGCAGCATCTTATTAAGCGCTATGATTGCTTGCAGTAGATGACCTCTGTCTCACCTTGAGCGCCCTCCTGGTGCTGGTGCTGGGGTCCAGACCCAGAGGGCCGTAATAAAATGGCTGACAGATGTCACCCAGCAGGTCCCAGAGCAGCCGGGACACCTGCAGCAGGACCACATGAGATTATTTTAGTAGAACATTCTTTCTGAATTATCAGCTGTCCACCTCCTCTTTAACCTTTGACCTTTATGTTGATGTTGGGACAGGTGCCCTCAGGTGTGGGGAGCAGAGGCATGTCTAACCCTGTAGCATTACCTGATAATAAAATCATCATGTCCACCTTTTCTTCACATGTTTAAAACATCCAAACACGTCCGCCTCACCTCGTACAGGTTGAGCTCCATGGCAGAGGCGGCCGCACCGAGCGCGCTCTGTGGGCTCTTGAGCGGGGAGGTCCCTGTGTCCAGGTGAGGCAGCGAGCCGGCGAGGACCTGGCGCTCGCTCAGGCGTCTCTGCAGCAGGGCGTAGGCGAGCGAGCTGTCGGACAGAGAGCGGTACAGACTCTCCAGACGGCGGTACGTCAGGTAGTCCAGGATGTTCAGGCCGTTCTCACAGAACAGACGCACAAACTGAGGTTTATCGTTCACCAGGGCGTCCGTCATCGAGTCCTCCAGGTCATCATACTGGGGACACCATCAGAATAATAAAGAATGATAAAAATTATAATAATAAATAAATAAAATAATAATAATAGATATAAACAAAATGATAAATAAAATAATAAGAATTATAAATTATAATAAATAAGATAATTATAATAAACAATGATAAATAAAATAAAGTTAATAATGAATCAAATAAAATAGTATTAATAACTAATAATAATTGTAAGTAATAAATATATCAGTGACAGGTCATCATACTGGAGACCATCAGAATAATAAATAGTAATAAATTGAATATTAATAAATAATAATTAATAATAATAAATACAATATTAATAATAAATTAATTAATAATAATGTCACCAGTGATAAGCTTTTGTGCTGGACATTATGAGACAAATAAAGATGTAAATGATTCTGCATACTGCAAAGAGTTATTTACAAATACAGTAAAGTTATCAGTAAAACCTCTGATCTCTGACCTCTGACATGAACCACGCAACTTGGCCCAGAGAGCTGCTGTTCGCTGGATATTTTCTCTCTCTCTGACCATCCCCTGGAAATGGTGGTGGGAAAATCCCAGCAGCTTCTGAATCACCAACAACATGCCTCATTCAAGTGTCTTAACTCTCCTTTCCTCTCCATCCTGATGCTCCGTTTGACCTTCAACAGGTCGTCCTGACCATGACTACATGACTAAATACATTGGTTTGCTGTCATGTGATTGGCTGATTAGCTATTTGCCTTACCAACCAGTTAAATGGATGTACCTAATGAAGTGGCCGTTGGCTGTGCAGTATCTTTGACCCTCATTGCTGCAGCTGGACTAACAACATTTTGATTACTAATCACAAGTATCGGGGCTAATCAGACGTCGACCTCTGACCTTCCACTGAATGTCCCCGTTGAACAGCTCGGTCTTGGCGATGTCCACTCTGTTCCACGCCACAGCCAGTTTGAGCTCCTCGGTGTACTCGCTGGCCTCACTGGACACACGCTTGCTGGCTGAAAGAGGTGAAAACACGTTGGCATGAGAGTTTAAAGTCAGACTGAGGTGGTCAGAGGCCCGAGGTCAGGGTTTCCTGTGCTGTGCTGCCCCCCGGTGGCCGACCTGTGTCTCTGCAGGCAGCTTTAAATCACAGGTTTATGGCCTCAGTCTGTGAACCAATCAGTGTCTCTGCTGATGTCATGTGACCTGAGGGCCCATTTTTTTATGTCTACATGTTTATTTAAATGTTTCCAGGCTGCACTCACCTCCGACCAGCGCTCTGAGTAAAACTGTGTCGAAGTCGTCGGAGCCGTCCTGCTCCCCGTGGAACACGGTGATCAGCTCTCTGTGCTGGTAGATGCTCAGCGCCTGCAGGTGGAGAGACAGGTGTGACTTTCCTGACAAGGTAAGCATTCACACAGGTGGACCAGAGAGAAGCCCTCACACTGTCCAGCAGCTTCTCCTGGTCGCCCTCCACGCTGAAGTGTCTCCGCAGCCTGTCACGGACCCTGTCGTGGAGCTCTGTGCTGAGGCCCTCTGCTGCCTCACCGTCTGCAGGAGGGGAGGTGGTGCTGACAGGGGAGAGGGGGGACAGGGGGGAGATGGTCAGGAGCTCGCTGATGAAGTCTGCAGCCGGACCAGAACCAGCCAGGACCAACCAGGGCGTCTCTTTCCTCAGGGACGAGTCCAGGCGCTGAGGAGAGAGTCAGAGAGCCATCACAGCGAGGTCCTATGTCTGTTCCCTTGTCCGACCCGGGGGGTCCTGGTTTGGTCTGGTTTTGTCCTTTTTAGGTTGTGGTGTTTTGTTTGGTGACTTTAGGAGACCATGGCTCCTGTGTACAATGGCTGTGGTTCCCCCATCTCTGGGCTCTCTCTGTCTGATCACTGTTTCCAGCTCTTAATCAGGTGTGACATCCCATAATAAGCTGTATCGGTGTTGAGCTCTGGGCCTCTGTTACAGTAGATCAGTTAAGAGGGCTGTAATAGATTTGGGCAAGGGCGAAGAATTGGGTAGGGACGTAGGGACACGTCCCTATCAATATTATGCCACTACCCAGCGCCACCACTCACTATGCACAAAACACGCGCTGTGCGTAGGGCCTCATTTTGCGCAAGAGGATGCATTCTGCGCCGTCAGATGCAGTCACGATCTGCTCTGTGGACTACAGGCCTGATATTTTCCATTTAAAGTGTGGCTGTTACCGTGTTGTCTGTCAGTAATGCCATTTTGCAGTGCAGCCTATATACATGTGAACATTTGATCTAAATCCCTCCCGAATCGCTCAGCGTCTATGTGCGCACGCTCTTCCGTGTGTCAGTTAGCGTAAATATGCAGACAGATGTGCATCGCAGGGACAGTGAGAGATCATCAGTCACTTTGTGTGATTTTATATTTCAAACAGTGTCTTGTTGAATGTCTAGTTACCTGCATATACATTCATCTCTGTTGAAAAAGGAGTGCTTAATAATTGACCAGTTGGTGATGGTATGTTGGGCCAGGTTTATAGAAGGCTTTCCATCGATCTGATTATTATTTATTTTTTGGGGGGGGGTTTAAATGAAATTCTGGAGGACTTTTATGTCCCCTCTAATTTCAAAATCAAACCTACGCCCTTGGATTTGGGGGCTTGTCCGGGGGGGATACAGGATTGAGGCCGCAGGGCTTTAAATCCACACATTAAATGTGTCATAAATTCATGAAATGACAATTTTTGAGCCTTCAAGCTTTTTATCTCTAAGACCACGAAAACTCCAGACAAAGAGATCACATTAACTCCAGCTAAAGCTCGTCAAGCTGCAGGTTTGTGCCATGAATGTGGATTTAAAATCCATGAAACAGCTGAAATATTAAAGCAGGATTGCAAAAATGTGAAACAGAAACTGTGCAGATTATTCTCACCTCCAGCATGCTGAAGTCTCCTGAGATTAACATGCAGAGCACCGGGATCTCTATGCTGCCACTTCCTGTTTAAAGAAACACACGAAGAAGAAGAAGAGGAGGAAGAAGAAGAAGAAGAGGAAGAAATCACATCAGTATGACTGATTCATGCAGATGCACCTCATGATGCCATCATCAGCTGTAAATCTGTACTTTCTGATTCTCTGAGCTGTAAAATAAGCTGACCAACATTAGTTTAATGACCAAAGCCTCAGATCTTTACAGAGCTGCTGTAGGAGACCTGGGGCCTCATGTACGAAGACTTGCGTGGATTTCCTATTGAGACATGGCGTACGCTCAAATCCAGAAAACGTTGTATGTGTCAGGGTTTAAAACCCAAACATAAACAAACAAAAAACAAAGGTGAAGACCCAAAATGCAGATAAACAAAATGTTTTATTCAACAACTAAAACAGGATCAAAAAAACAAAAAATTAATCCTAAACAAAAAGTCAAAGTATACAAACCAAAACTCAAACAAGGTCATAAATCAAAATGTCTACAAAAAAAAAAAAAAACCCGACAAACTACAAACACTAAGAAACACTGGGGACTCTGGAAACACTGGAAAGATAAGGAGGAAAACTCTAAAAGAAAACTCAAAGTACAAAAACAAAGTCACTAAAAGTTCAACAAAAGACCAAGTAAAAACTAAGACACAAGGAAACACTAGAACCACTGAAGCTCAGAATATAAAAAATAAGCTAACAAAAAACAGGGAGAAGGAACCAAATGCAAATCAAACAAAAAAGGATTTAAAAAACTAACAAGAAGGGATCAGCAAACTAAGATGAATCTTTAATAAAAAGGTCCGAAATACAAAGCAACAGTCTCAAAAAAGTCTCAAAGAAAAAATAGGATCAACAAAGAAAGATAAACCCTAATAACTAAACTCAAAGTATAAAACAAAATCACAACCAAGTACAACCAAAAACAGAAACTACTACTGGAGGAAAACTGGAAATCTCAACTTTGCCGTGAAAAAGGGCGTACGCCACGTTTTTGTGCGTACACACCTTTTGTACATGAGGCCCCAGGACCTGCTCAGAAACAGAGGGAACCTTTTCTGGAGTCAGGTTTCAACCTGTTGTCCTGGCCTCTGTTCCCCCACAGGTGCCTCAGCAGCTCCAGGTCTCTTTCAGATTAAGACTAAACCCTCTCCTCCGCCTCACCCCAGATCCCGGTGCGCTGATGGGAGATGTAGTCCTCCAGACTCGCCCTGAAGCCCGTCTCTCCCCCCCGGCGACCCAAACTCCCATCATCCACCAGGAGGAAGGCCTGACAGTTGTTATCCAGGCAGCAGGAGTCTCGAGACGTGTTCTGGACGTAATAGCGAGCAGGGAAACTGCCCTGAGGAGACGAAGCAGGAGAGAAGGTGGAGGGGGAGGAGTCAGAGCAGACGAGCACACCTGGACACGCCCATGTTCACTCCTGACATACTCTGGTGAAGATACATCTGTATCTACAAACATGAACATCAATATAAACACTGGTTTACCTGGGGGTTGACCAGCTGCTGTCTGTTATGAACCAGCCCCCATGGAGCCACGCCCACGGCGATGACCTTCTTCTGGGACAGAGCCGGAGCCGCCGCCCCGTGGTCCCTCACCGCCTCGCCAACGCAGCGAGCCACGCCCTCCCTCAGGCCACCCGTCAGGATCCACGCACCTGTAGACCACAACTTCATGTGCTATCCGACGTATTTATCAGTTACATTTTAACATTTTTTAATGTTTAATATTAATCACAGTGCTGTCTTTACCTGTTAATATCATGAGCTGTGAGCTACAGACACCTGAGTCTCCCCCAGAGGATAATAAAGTATGTGTCTCAACAGATCAATGACTGTCATTAACATGTAGAATTAATTAGTTACTCCATAACGTTAGTTCTTTATTTATTTCACTGGACTGAACCGGGATCATGATGACTACCTCTGTTTCTGAGGGGGACCAGGCCCAGACAGCACAAACAGGTGAACATTCAGCAAACTGACACTATGTGTCTGCCCTGTGATTGGTTGGGGTGCACGCTGCCTCTCCCTCAACCACACCTGAGATAGGCTCCACCCCCCTGTGCCCTGAAAGAGGTCAAATCGTTCTGTCTCTCCCAGCTCTGCCCTGCATCAGGACTATCGTCGGGTTAAATCCTCACCGGTGCTCTGCGCCGCCCTCACCAGCCCGTTCCTCAGCACGTCCCTCACCCACGGTTTGACCCTCTCCCTCCCCTCGCCGCCCACCACGGACACCACCAGGTTTGGCGAGGGGAGGCCCCAGTGCGCCGTCATCAGCGTGTAGACAATCTGAGGGGGCGTGTCACATGACAGGCGCAGGAACTACGAGACAGAAACAAGAGAGCGGGAAACAGGTGTGAAGGTTGAAGAGTGACATCATCATTCATGCATGAGGTCATGGGTGGGATAAGGGGGCAAGTCCTCACGTGGCTGTGTCTGCGTCCGGCACCTGCGAACTCCAGCTCTCCGTAGGCATCCGTCGGGGCCTCAGAGGAGTGCTGCCTGCTGTCCCACTGAGTGACGATCGCCGCTCCGAAGAAATCTCCCGTCGCCGCCGAGTCATGGTGCTCGCGGACGCCGCCGCACTGACAGAGTGCGCCGTTACTGCACAGAGCAAAGAGACATGTTGACCAGCTAAGCACGAGGTCATCGAATGTTATGTTTTTGAATATTCACAGAGTCTTCATGTCTGACTGCAGGACGTCCCGCTGAAGCCTCTTTAAGGCTCCGCCCACCTCTGCTGTTTATGAACGTCTCCATTGATTATGAAGAGAAGCTAATGCTAATGTTTCATGGATGAGTGAAAATGAAGGAGAAAAGCTGTTAAAAGAGGATTTTATGGGATGTTGATTATTGTTGCCAGTGTCTTCATGGATTCTGCTGGTCGTTCCAGTTTGTCGATTTTTTTTGTTGATTCTTCAGATTTTCTGTTTCAAATGGTCAACACGTCACTCCTGATGTTTAATTCTCTGCTGTGCTGACGCGTTTCTGCTGTTTTTGGTGTTTCCACTCTGCTAACTGTGTTAGCTGCTTCCCTTCTGCAGGATTACGCCTCCATCTCTGTCGTCCATGCTGACTGCCTCTCAGGCTGCTTTAAATCAGTTTAGACTGGACTCCTGTCTCTGCTGCTCCTGATCAGCTAATCTCACTGTGTGGAGGACAGCTGTGGGGACAGAAGTGTCCCTCGTCCTCGCGTCCTCAGGACAGCGTGAGGTCCTCTGAGCTCCTGTGAGCAGGTCAGAGGTCAGCTGAAGGCAGAGCTCTGAGAACATTCAGGAGTAAACCGTGGGCTTTAACATCAGGACATCTTTGAACAACAATAATTATCCTCAAACACCTGAGGCAGGTGTTACTAATCAAACCTCCAAAACTCTGGTCTTGTTTTCCTGATAATTAATAATTAATGTGGACATGTGCAGACAGGTAAGACTCACCTGAAGGAGTCTTCGACAAACGTGGAGCAGACTCTCTTCTTGATGATTTTGGGGACCCAGCTCTAAGAGACAGAAACCATGGAGCACGTTAATCAGACCTGACCCCCCTCATGATATTTCAGGTATGACGTACCTGCACAATTCAAGACTTCACACCTTTGAGGGACCAACATGAGATCAGCTGTGAGGGCGGGAAAACAGTCATGTGTGTCAGGAGACAGTACAGAGAGATGAGGACGTTAATATTATATTTATTTATTTTTATGTGTCTGGTCCATTAATATTATATTAATTTTAAATTTATTTATTTTTAATATCTGATCTGTTAATCATATATTTATTTTATATTTATTTATTTTTATTGTCTGATCATGAATATTATATTTATTTTATATTTATTTATTTTATCGTCTGATCCATTTATATTAATTTTAAATTTATTATTTTTATTATCTGATCTATTAATAATATATTTATGTTTTATTTATTTATTTTTATTGTATGTTCTGTGAATATATATATTTTATATTTATCTATATTTATTGTCTGGTCTGTTGATATTATATCTATTTTATATTTATTTTTATTATTGTCTGGTCTGTTAATTATATATTTATTTTATATGTTTTGATTTTTATTGCCTGATCCAAGAATATAATATTTATTTTATATTTATTTCATATTTATTAATTTTTATTGTGTAATCGGTCAATATTCTATTTATTTATTTTTTTTTTTATCATTGTCTGGTCTGTTACTGATATATTTATTTTTCTATTTTTTATATTTATAGTTTTTTCTGTTAATATATTTATTTAATTTTTTCCTTATTTTTATTTTCCAATCCAATAATATTATATTTGTTTTATATTTATTTTTATTGTCTGATCCGTTAATATTATATTAATTTTAAATTTATTATTTTTTATTATCTGATCTATTAATAATATATTTATGTTTTATTTATTTATTTTTATTGTCTGTTCTGTGAATATATTTATTTTATATTTATTGTCTGGTCTGTTAATATTATATCTATTTTATATTTATTTATATTTATTGTCTGGTCTGTTAATATTATATTTATTAATATTTATTATCTGATCTATTAATAATATATTTATTTTTTACTTATTTATTTTATTATCTGATCTGTTCATATTATATTTATTTTATTTTATTTTTATTATTGTCTGGTCTGTTAATATTATATCTATTGTATATTTATTTATATTTATTGTCTGGTCTGTTAATATTATATTTATTTTATATTTATTTATATTTATTGTCTGGTCTGTTAATATTATATTTATTTTATATTTATTAATATTTATTGTCTGGTCTGTTAATATTATATTTATTTTATATTTATTTATATTTATTGTCCGGTCTGTTTGGGCTGATTGATGAGCAGCTGTTAAATCAGGAGACCCTCTGAAGATCTACAGGGAGAGCTGTGGCTCAGGGTGGCCGTCTGAAAGCTCTGAGCCGACTACGTTCACTCAGATACTCTGAGATCTTGATTTGTGTCCCTCACAGGGACTTCATATCATTTATTGATGTCTCATCTTTGACCTGCTGCTCCAGCTCCTCTGTCAGGTCCTCTCATACCTGCTCACAGCAGCAGGTGATCCGAGCAGACCTCAGAGCTCCTCCCTCTGCTGCTCTGTGTCTGTCAGGCAGGACCAGATGGTTCAGGTGTTCTCCACACAATAAACCAGGAGCCTGAAGATCCTCGTGTTCAGAGGGAGGCTCCCGGGTCAGGTAACAGCCGGCCTGAGGGACCAGAGTGTTCCCACGGAGAGGGACGGAGAGGACAGCTCAGAGAGAAAGACCTCAGATATGAGCTACAGAGGTCCTCACAGGGCCATCATGTCCCTCCTCCATCAGGACATGTCCCTCAACCAGAGGGCCAGAGAGGACCATGACCAGGAGGATCCCCAGTGGGATATCTGACTCAGGAATCAAACCCCACTGGTGGTCTTCGTCCTGGTCTTTCTGAACCCTTCAACAAGGTTTCTTCTCTGGACCAAAACTCCTTACTGTGACACAAAGCCCTCAAAGATCTGAGGTCACATGGGAGAAGGCCACCATTCCTCTGAGGACATAAGGCTGCAGACCGTGTTTCCTCCTCAGATGTTCACACCATCAGCTCTCACAGAGCTGCTCTGAGTTCCTCTGAAGACTTCATGGGACTCAGACTTTCAGGTATGTTGCGTGACATTACAATCCAGAGATAATCCTTGGCTCATGTGATTTCCCGTGAAGGACTCTGAGAACGAGGCTGGACGTAAACACGGCAAACTCAAACTCAGAGAAGGTCCTTCAGGAGCATCAGAGCCACTACGTCACGTGGCTCCTGTAGGTCCTCAGGGTGCAGATCAGACATGTCAGCGTGAGCAGGAATGTGTTTGATGTGAGGAACATCCTCTGATCACGGGACAATCACACAGCACACAGAGGGGCAGACGCGAGCTCAGGATCAGAGGAATGAGAAGAATGAAGAAGAAGAAGGATTCATGTCAAGGCAGGAGGAAACACTCTGATTATACACTGACACAAAAACACATTCTGAGGACCTGTCCAACCTGTTTGAGGGGGCGGAGCTTCAGCGACCTCTCTGATTGGTTCAAAGATTCTGTCACTGTGATCTGTCTTCTGCAGATTGATCAGCTGATGCGTCTCTGCAGGATTAACTCTGTTTACTCTGAGCTCCAGGACAGATTAAAATTTACTATGACTGTAAGACAGCCAATCAGAGCCGAGATCATCTTGTTACAGATGGAGAGAGCTGATTTTTGGGTTTGAAAAGTTTTTCTCCTTTCTTGAAGTTTTACTGAAATCTGTTCATCCACCCATCTGTTAGACATCCATCCACACACTCTTCCTTTATTCATCATCCTATGCATCCATCCAACCATCCTTTAAACCATTTATCCATCCATCAATCTGTCTAGCTCTCCATCCATCCATTTCTCCATCCATCTATACTGCATCTAAAGCTGAAATTAAATGATATGAAGACATTTAAAAACTTGAAGTTAATTGAAGTTAGCCGTTTGTTTCTCTTCATATCAAGCAAAGGCCTGGGGGCCACATGCGGCCCTCCTGTCAGTTCATAAGGTAACAGAAAAATGTATGCCCATGAAGGAAACGTGACAGAATCTGCCACGACAACATGAACATGGAAATCTTTCCAGAAAACAGAGCCTCAGTCAGCCCTCGCTGTTTCTGTAAAACAACATTTTTTATTCTGCGGTCAAACTGAAAATGAGGTGTGGGCAGATATTCTGCAATAATCAGTAAATGTTCTGTTAGCTGCATTAAAAGAAGCTCCAGCTGTCTGAACTCTGTGTTTAGCTGACTGGATCCATCCTGACTCTTTCTTTGGAGTTCTGTCTGTCACTGAATAACAGCTTCATTATTATTGTGTTGCTGAAGTTTTTATGCTCACACTTTCTTTCACAGTTCAACAGTTTGCCATCCTATCCCTGATTAAAGTTCAAGCAGAGGACGACTGAATGATCTGATTAACCTTGGATCAGTTCTGTTCTTCATCTCCGATCTCCTCTATGATCTCCTCGTGCTGACAGAGGACGTCACTGATGCTCTCTGTCAGTTACTGGTTTTGGCGTGAGGCCTTCAGGTGTGGTCTGCTGCCAAAACAAATCCACAAAACCTGCTCCCTGATGAACATGCCGGCGAGGAGAGTGAAGACAGCAGAGCTCTGAGTCTAAACATGGAGGAGACTTTTCTGTGAGTCCAGCCTCCTTCACTGAGCTGGCTTTGAGACCCATCACCTGGATGTCATAAATCAGCTGTTAGCATCAGACCGTTCTACCTTGTTTTTCATTTCCCACAATGCAAAGTACTAACAGGTCAGAGGTCAGCTAAGAGCCCTGAATATCCATGGTAACAGCATTAGCTCTGACGTGTTTCCAGCACAGACATGTGGTCTCAGTGTGTCTGGTGTTCCTGTTGAGTTCTTCTGCGTTTGGACCAATAAACTGTGTCCTCATCAGGCCTTTGGGGCCTCGTGCTGATCCTGCATATGAAGGTCAACACAGGGCTGAGAGCACACTGGGCCTCAAAACCAGATGAGCTGTCACTGTTTTTGCCAGCGTAAGTTAGTGAGTGAGTTAATGAGTTAGTTCGTGAGTCAGTTAGTGAGTCAGTTAGTTAGCGACTTAGCTAGTGAGTTAGTTTGTAGCTCCTAAAGTCATAAACAGTTTTTCCTGACATGTTCAGTGAATGTTGGTCGCAGCCCGAGGAGAAGGAGATGGTTAGACTGTGGTGATGTGAAACCAGATGTGGATCAGGAATGTTTTAATGATTTATTAACTTTTTCCTCCAGCTCAGCGAGCACTCCCTGGTAGAGCTCCGTGCTCTCTGGTGGAGCTCCGTGCTCTCTGGCTGAGCTCCGTGCTCTCTGGTGGAGCTCCGTGCTCTCTGGCTGAGCTCCGTGCTGAGCCCCTCTGTAGTTTACAGTAAATCCCTCTGATGAAATCCGAAGCTTTGTACCCATGTTGGCGAGTGCGTGCCAGTTGTTTTGGAAACAGGTCTGAGGCCCTCCGGCAGCGCTCTGTGGATCTGTTGAGCAGATGTTCTCTGCTCCATGAAGTCATCTCAACAGGATGGTTGCTGATCTGAAATATGAGAGCTTCATCATAAAAATGTAACTCCCATGTTTCAAACCTGTGGTCTGGGCCCTCTGTGGGGGCATCAGAGCCTCTTCAGGTTCCCCCACAGGTTACTACTTGGCCCCAGAATATCATCCAAGCTCAGAAAACACAAGGGGAAGTTTGCCTGGGGGGGGGGGGGATTTAAGGGATATTTCAAGTTTTTACTGCAGAAGATTAAAAATAAAAATCAAGATCATTTTTACTGGACGCTCTATCGCTCTCAGGGTCAGGAGGATGCCGTCTATCTCTAAACTCTACCCCATGTGTCCTTCAGAGAGGTCCACGATCAGGGAGGACCAGGACCAGGGAGGACCAGGACTCTGTTATCAGGTGGAGCTGAAGACCCTGGATCTGCACATGGTCCTCCTGATGATACTTAATCACGAGGGATCTTTACCCTTGCCCTGCAGCAGTTTCATCAACTAAGGCTCTCCTGGTTGGAGCCTGTCCTGGTCTCAGGTGGGTCCTGGTCTCAGGTGAACTACCTCTCAGGCCAAGGGAGTATTAATGAAGTTTATCTCTGAGGAGGACCAGGCTGCTCTGATGGTCCAGGCTCAGGTCTCTGGAGGTCCTGGTTCCTCTCCTGTGCCTCTCTGGTCTGGAGTCTTTCTGGTTTCAGGATCCTGAAGTCAAAGGGCCTCAGGTGGTTTATGGTTTCATGTCTGAACTGGTTCAGCTGCTCCTGCTCACCCACAAATACCTCGTGCATTCAACAGTGCTGCCCCTCCAGCACTCACATATCTCACTCTCTATTTAATTAACTCTTTATTCAACTCTGAAATATTTAACTCTTTATTTAACTCTGAAATATTTAACTCTTTATTTATCGCTGAAATATTTAACTCTTTATTTATCGCTGAACTATTTAACTCTTTATTTATCGCTGAAATATTTAACTCTTTATTTAACTCTGAAATATTTAACTCTTTATTTATCGCTGAAATATTTAACTCTTTATTTATCGCTGAAATATTTAACTCTTTATTTAACTTTGAAATATTTAACTCTTTATTTAACTCTGAAATATTTAACTCTTTATTTATCGCTG
Source organism: Cetoscarus ocellatus (assembly GCA_037902135.1). Taxonomy (NCBI): domain Eukaryota; kingdom Metazoa; phylum Chordata; class Actinopteri; order Labriformes; family Labridae; genus Cetoscarus; species Cetoscarus ocellatus. The sequence goes on along the minus strand of JBAMNC010001603.1, from coordinate 435,908 downwards.
AAATATTTAACTCTTTATTTAACTTTGAAATATTTAACTCTTTATTTAACTCTGAAATATTTAACTCTTTATTTATCGCTGAAATATTTAACTCTTTATTTATTGCTGAAATATTTAACTCTTTATTTAACTCTGAAATATTTAACTCTTAATATTTATTAAGAAACACCTCAGAGGAGAACTCCATCTTCATCATGGCCTGATCCTCCTCACAGGTCTGTCACGGTGTCCCAGTGTAGCAGGACAGACTTTACCCGGGCTAAACTGGACTAGCCCAGATTAACCCGGGTATAGTCTGGCAGGGCTTAATCTGGACTGCTACACTGGCTCCATCCAGGTGGACCATGAGACCTCCTGCTGCCCTGAGCAGACACCTCTGACTTGAGGGACCTGCTCTGACCTTCACCTCCGACCTCGACCCCCCACCCCCTCACAGCAGTGAAGGAGGAGCAGCAGGCCCTCAGTCTGTGTCCCCAGAGACCGGCTCTGTTCCAGGGTTCAGACCAGAGGACAGTCTGGGGAGCGGTTCAGTGACAGCCGGACCTCCCAGATGCATCTGAATGTACCGTAACTCAGCAGGTAGTGACAGACAGCCTGAGGTCTGCTGCGCCCTCTAGTGGTGTCCTCCAGGACCACAAGGCAGGTTAGTGAACAAACCAAGCAGCAGGTAAGTCTCCAGGTCCACACCTCAAGCCCAGGACCCCCTCAAAGACCAAAACCAAGCGGCAGGTAAGTCTCCAGGCCCACACCTGAAGCCCAGGACCCCCTCAAAGACCAAAACCAAGCAGCACGTAAGTCTCCAGGCCCACACCTGAAGCCCAGGACCCCCTCAAAGACCAAAAGCAAGCAGCAGGTAAGTCTCCAGGCCCACACCTGTAGTCCAGGACTCCCTCAAAGACCAAACAGACTCTAAAGACTCATGGACCTGCAGGAGGCCTGATGGTGGTCTTCACCTGGGGCCTCCAAACTACCAAATCCGTCCCTGGATCCTGTTTCCGTCTCTAAAGCTCAGCAGTCTCTGCTCTCACACCCTCCTGCAGACTGACCCCACCCTCTGCAGGTCATAGGTCATAATCAGACCCAGACAGGTGACACGTACCTGGTCTTTCTCCCTCTTGCTCCCAGCCGTCACCCCTCCTCCTCCTCCTCCTCCTCCTCCGTTCTCCTTCTCCTGCTCCTTCATCCTGCTCCGCTCCAGCCGTTCTCCTCTCAAAAGAACATGGCTCAGTGGTTTCCCCTGAAGCTCCGCCCACATTCTTCTTAGCCCCACCCACAGAGGAAGGAGGAGGAGGTGGGGGAGCATCTGCAGCACCTCCCACTGTCTCCACTTCCTCCTCCTCTTCTCCTCCTTCTTTCCCACAAAGTTCTTCACCTCTCGTTCTGTTGGAGATCATGAGGAGGAGACGCAGATCATCAAAGGGCCGGGCAGTGTGGACCAGAATAAGACAACAACTACAATAAACAAACAAACAAAAATAAACAAACAAACAAACAGATCATCAAAGGGCTGGGCAACGTGGACCAGAATAAGACAACAACTACAATAAACAAACAAACAAAAATAAACAAACAAACAAACAGATCATCAAAGGGCTGGGCAACGTGGACCAGAATAAGACAACAACTACAATAAACAAACAAACAGTAGGAAAACAACAACAGAACGAGGTCATGGATCAGTCAAAGTTTGTTCACATGCTTGAAGCAGAGCCTCAGTCTGGCGAGGTGGGCACAGGTCAGTCTGTAGGGCTGGGACACATGGACCAAACTCATCCTGAATATTAAACCTGCACCTGCACAGGTGTCCTGATGTCTTCATCAGAGTCCAGATCAGCCAGAACCCTCCCGAACATTAACAGTCATCATATTTCAGGTCATTCTGGCTCCACGTAAAATATTCTGTACTCAGTCATAAAGCAGCTGCTGGTTTAGATTTGTTCATTAACACTGACTCCACACGTTCACCTGAGTCTCAGGAACATCAGCAGGGACCTTTTCTGATATAAAGTCTCTAAAAACTCTCTTTACTGACGGCTCAGTAAAGATTCGCCTGAAAACCTGTTTTTATTCTTGGCCTTTAACTCAACACAAGTGTTTTATTGTATTTCTTTATTACTGTGCAGCACATGATTTTAAAATGAATGCTTTTTTATAGAAATAAAGTGGACTGGATTCAGGCTGTGAAGGTGAGTAATTCATGTTCCAGGGCGCTGACATTCAGGAACTTCAGAGGGACGATGTCCCCCAAGGGACGGAGGGAGGGGTCCTCTTCTCTGCAGTCGTTTCCTGAAGACCAGGAAGTCCAGAACAAACAATGAGGAGCTCAGGATGTCTCAGCACTGGGCTGTCTGTCCCTGAGGACAGGTTTGGTGTTTTTAGATGTCAGATTTTTATGAGCTCAAAGTTTAACCTGTAAATACTGACTGACTCCATCTCTGTCGCTTTATAACAGCTCGTTTCTGTCCGAAGGTCTGTCCAATAAAATGTTATTTTTTATTTTTTTGTTAGGGACCATGTACAGAAAAAAACATTAAACTCGTCAGAGAAGAGATGCTCTGCTTTCATCTGCAGTCCCTGTGGCAGGCAAAAGAAGAAATCAAGGTATAAATATAACGTGCATTTAGAGTACAGTGCATAAAAAAATACATTTTAGTTCATAGAAAGTGCATACAGTCAAGTTATAGTGCAAAGATGCAGATTTAAAACAGAAGAATACACTCACGCTCAAAGGCATAGAAGTATAATATTAGAAGAATTTATGTTAAAGAGCAGTCCGTGCTGACAGGCTTGGTTTCCAATGATCCATTTTTGTTTCTGTGGAGAAGACTCTGTTGGTCTTTAGGTCAGTTGGGAGCTTGTCCAGTCTTTTATTTCTGTGTGAGAGGAAGCTGAGGTTCATGATGAACACTGCAGGGTTCATCCTGGAGGTGCAGCTCCATGAATAATTTTAAAAACCAAACATACATTTGAGAACGTGACTATATTTCCAAAACTTCGAATTATGTTTGTTAAGGATGTGACAGCGATGATACTGTCATGTCCTTTAATCCAAATGTAAAGAGCCTGAGTGAGTGGAGAGACATCAGCTGAGGGTCAGAGCACCGTCAGAGCTCTGCTGTTACACCATTATTATATTTACATTTATTACATTTAAAAATGATATAAAAGCGTGTTACTGATAGTTAGGACAGTTCCTCTTCTGTCATTATAATGGGTTATTATATTTAAAAATTATATAACATAGTTTGTATATTTAAATATTTAATATATTTATATATTATTGATAGATATTAAAAAGTTATATAAATGCGTGTTACTGATAGGACAGTTCCTCTTCTCTCATTATAAAGGATTTTTATATTTAGTTATTAGATAATATAGTTACTATACTTAAATTTAATAAATTTTAATATAACTTATTTAAATATATTTATTACAATACAATATATTTATCATATTTAATATGGTTATTTTATTTGATTATATGTATTACAATATGATATATTTATCATATTTAACTATACTATTTTATTTTAACATGACACATGTATTTTATTTATATGATTAGTTTATTTAATTTATATATTTATTGCATTTAAATAGTTATTCTATTTAAAGATATATTTATTGTATTAAACATTATTTTATATAGCTACTTAATTATGATATATTAATTGAATTTAAATGTTATTTTATTTGATGCTGTTTGCATTTGAATATTAATATAGTTATTTATCGAAGTATATATTTCTTGATTTTAAATAGTAATTTTAATATTTATTTATTTTAATTCATATATTTATTGTATTATATGGTTATTTATAGTTATTATAGTTATTCTATTTAAATATGGCGTAAATGTATCAGAGGTCAGTGTGGTTGTTTGAGCTTCACTTTATCACAGATTCGTGTTGACGGTCTCGGTCTGCGTGAGTCAGATTACGGAGACGTCCAGGAAACATAATAATCAGGAAACTGCTTCCTGAAGCCTCTTCCTCAGACCAGAGGGTTACTGTGAGGGGGCGGAGCCACAGGGCTGTTTGTTTCCTAATAAGGAGTAAACATCAACAGAATACTTCAGCGGGGTATTTCACAAAACCTATCAGGGATTAATCTGGGATTTTCTAGTTCTCCTGGATGAATTTAGCTGTGATTTGGTTTCATGAAAGCTGAGGCACATAAGTTACCATGGAGATTTATTCTGTGCAGATAGCCTGCTCCAGACCAGGCTAACAGGCAGGCTTAATTAATCCTGATGTTTAATCAGCAGCGCTCTCCTCTGAAATTAGCCAGTTTCTTACAGTTATGATAATGACTAAGAGTTACAGGAATGTAAAAAATACATTTAATTTAAAAATGCTTTCTAAAGAACACGGGACAATTTAAAATGAAAAAGAAAAATAGAATTTAAACCAAAAGCAAACACAAATCAAATTATTAAGATATCCCATATTTGTGTATTTTGTTTAAGGTTTTGTCTAATTAATACAAATTATTTTTGTTTAGATTTTTAACAAAAATAAATGTTCTGAAAACTTTAATACTTTTATTGGAATAGGAATATTTTGCAATAATTAAAGTACATTATGAAACGTCCTCACTTCCCTCTATTAGAAAATGATTTCATTTACACTTTAACAAAGATTACATAAAAATGAACCTGTCACCACTATACAAAACAGAACAAAACGATGTGTTCATATTTCATCATATCTAATAAACATGATGGTTTTAGTTCACATTATGTTATCTTTATTGATCACTTAACAAATCTTTACATTTTTGCTATAGCTTTGGGTCTCTTCTTTCACATACAATAACAAAAATACAGGTATTGTTTATAATTGCAAAAAATGTAAAATTCAGGCATCTTTTGCTTGTGTTAACGCTCATCAAACAATAATTATCTTAAAAAAAGTCCTTCTGAGGATTTATCAGATGATACTAGTTTAATCCATGTTTTAGTTTTACCAAACAGGTTATACAGTGAGACCAACGCATGATCTTCATAAGTTTTTCCAAAATCTTCAAAATCTTTGAAAGACTGATTATATTATACATAAATATATTTTAAATGCTTAAAATGGTCCAAATGCCAGAAAGTTCTCTTCAGTATGTGGTTTCATTCACCATTTATCCTATAATTTCATCTGAAGAGTGTTTTCTCCACTGTTTGAAACTTATTTATGTCACCAAACAACATAAATGGACTAATAATTATAAGTGGTGTATCTTAAAAATATATGTACTGTTGCCTCTATTAAACAATTTGCTCCAAAGATGCTTGTGCTGAGAAACTGGGCAGTGAACAGGGCTCAATCTGAGAACTTTTCATTTGGCCCCAAAGTTCTAGGACCGGCCCTGTATATTATCAGTATATGCATGCATATACTTTTGTGTGTGTGTATATAAATGTATGTATAGAGAGAGACAGAGAAAGATCTTTATAAGCTTATGTGTATAAATGTACACGTTTGCGAACGTCATGAAACTCCTCATATGTAATCATCAGGACGCTTCCTTTCTTCCTCTCACTATAGGCTGTATTTAATTCTCATACTAATGTATGTTCTTTCATCTCTCATTGGTTGTTCTTAAAGATTAGACCAAGCTTCGGCCTTTTCAGGAGAAAAACTGATTAACCCTGTGACATCACCTGAGCTCAAGGGCACCTGGAGGTCAAAGTGTTAAACAGAAAAAACCTGGCTGGCTGTAATCAGGACGCAGCACACGGATGTTTTCAGTTTATTGGTTTATTAAAAAAGAAATCGCAGCAGCGGCAAACAAAATACAAACAGGAAATCAGACTGACTGCAGACCGGAATATTCAGACGGACACACGGCGTCCTGCACACGGACATTAACGGGGGGGGGGGGGGGGGGTAAAACCAGACAGGAGGACTGCGACCCCCATGAGGACCAGGACCCCCACAGACCTGGTCCTGTAGCAGATACATTAAGGTTTATTGTAGGATCAACTGAGCATGTGCAGCCGCCGTAGATGCCGCGATCCGATCCAGACTACACGCCAACTCTGGACGGCTTAACAAGCTGAAGGCCGTGTCCCAAAGACTCTGAAACTTCAGACTAATGTGGCGTCAGGTCGAGGAACTGAGAGGGCCCAGGTTAAAGGTTACAGTAAACGGAGGTCAAATCCAGCGAGCAGCGGCGGCATGTAGTCTGGATCTAACAGTCCGATACAGAATAAAGAACCAAAGATGGAGGACTTCCTGCTCGCCTCCTTCAGCCCGACGTCCAAACTCAGGTTCAATTCGTCCTTTTCACCGACAGACTGTCATAAAGGGGTGGGGCTTACAGCTGACAGGTACTCGCTGTCCGAGGAAACATCTGCACACGCTCACTCTAACACTCAGCTGGTTCTGGTCCACACAGGTCACGCGTGTTTTTAATGGACCACAAACGCGTGGAGGAGGCGGAGCTTAACCATGAACCAGCAGACTTACAGCTCTAACGGGAGCGTGATGTAGGGGGCGGAGCTTGATGGCGTGCTAACAGTGAACAGATCTCTGCAGACGTGGTCTGATGAACATGGCCGCCATGATCATGGACGAAACAAACCCTAAAAGATGTGAAAACAGCTGACTGCAGAGAGACTACGGCACAATGAATCACCACGGCAACGCACTTTGACCCCGAGGACGTGAAGACCTTTAAATACTGTCTGAACAAGGAAACGAGAAGAAGAAGAAGAGTCTTTAAAATGTTGCTGCAGGCGAGCGCCGCGCTCCAGGCCGCTAACGCATCCGGTACTCCGACGTCTTGGACATCTCACAGAGCTGGCCCTTAAAGTCGATGTCCACGGTGAAGTCCAGGTCTCTCTGCGGGGACAAATCAGCCAATCAGAGAGGGTCACGACACTGACCTCTGCTGAAGGTCATAAGTCATCTAACGTGATGTTTGTCTTTACTGTCCCAACTACAACAGAACGCTAACCCTTTGCAGGTGAGAGCAGGTGGGCGTGTGCTTACGTTGTTCTTGATGTTGGGCTTCATGCTGATAGTGCCAAAGATCTCCTCTCCGGTCTTCACGGTCAGGTAATCGTCCAGGTAGAAGACCGTCTGCTTCCAGTGAGTGTAGGGGGACTCTGGGCCTGAGCAAGGATTAAACTGGATTATTAAACTTTAATATGACTGTAGACTCAGAGACTCTGGACTTGAGCAGGGATTAAACTGGATTATTAAACTTTAAAATGCCTGTTATCTAAGAGACTCTGGAATTGAGCAGGGATTAAACTGGATTATTAAACTTTAATATGACTGTAGACTCAGAGACTCTGGATTTGAGCAGGGATTAAACTGGATTATTAAACTTTAAAATGCCTGTTATCTAAGAGACTCTGTAACTGATCAGGGATTAAACTGGATTATTAAACTTTAATATGACTGTAGACTCAGAGACTCTGGACTTGAGCAGGGATTAAACTGGATTATTAAACTTTAAAATGCCTGTTATCTAAGAGACTCTGGAATTGAGCAGGGATTAAACTGGATTATTAAACTTTAATATGACTGTAGACTCAGAGACTCTGGACTTGAGCAGGGATTAAACTGGATTATTAAACTTTAAAATGCCTGTTATCTAAGAGACTCTGGAATTGAGCAGGGATTAAACTGGATTATTAAACTTTAATATGACTGTAGACTCAGAGACTCTGGACTTGAGCAGGGATTAAACTGGATTATTAAACTTTAAAATGCCTGTTATCTAAGAGACTCTGTAACTGATCAGGGATTAAACTGGATTATTAAACTTTAATATGACTGTAGACTCAGAGACTCTGGATTTGAGCAGGGATTAAACTGGATTATTAAACTTTAAAATGCCTGTTATCTAAGAGACTCTGGAACTGAGCAGGGATTAAACTGGATTATTAAACTTTAATATGACTGTAGACTCAGAGACTCTGGACTTGAGCAGGGATTAAACTGGATTATTAAACTTTAAAATGCCTGTTATCTAAGAGACTCTGTAACTGATCAGGGATTAAACTGGATTATTAAACTTTAATATGACTGTAGACTCAGAGACTCTGGATTTGAGCAGGGATTAAACTGGATTATTAAACTTTAAAATGCCTGCTATCTAAGAGACTCTGGACTTGAGCAGGGATTAAACTGGATTATTAAACTTTAAAATGCCTGTTATCTAAGAGACTCTGGAATTGAGCAGGGATTAAACTGGATTATTAAACTTTAATATGACTGTAGACTCAGAGACTCTGGAACTGTGCAAGGATTAAACTGGATTATAAAACTTTCATATGACTGTAGACTCAGAGACTCTGGACTTGAGCAGGGATTAAACTGGATTATTAAACTTTAAAATGCCTGTTATCTAAGAGACTCTGGAACTGAGCAGGGATTAAACTGGATTATTAAACTTTAATATATGTGTAGACTCAGAGACTCTGGACCTGAGCAGGGATTAAACTGGATTATTAAACTTTAAAATGCATGTTATCTAAGAGACTCTGTAACTGATCAGGGATTAAACTGGATTATTAAACTTTAATATGACTGTAGACTCAGAGACTCTGGATTTGAGCAGGGATTAAACTGGATTATTAAACTTTAAAATGCCTGTTATCTAAGAGACTCTGGAACTGAGCAGGGATTAAACTGGATTATTAAACTTTAATATATGTGTAGACTCAGAGACTCTGGACCTGAGCAGGGATTAAACTGGATTATTAAACTTTAACATGACTGTTGACTCAGACTCAAGACCCTGTCTGTCCTGTGTTGGATGTAAGGTGTGGGATGTCAGGTGTTCCTGTGGTGTCGTTAATAGCACGTTGAGGTCTGATGTTGGATGTCGGGTGTTGGATGTCTGATGTTGGATATTGGGTGTTCCTGTGGTGTTAGCAGCTGGCTGAGGTGTGGTGCGTTCACTGGCTGAGGCGTGGTGCATTCACTGGCTGAGGTGTGGTGCGTTCACTGACTGGTGGAGAATCCGGTCCTCTTGTGGCAGCGGGTGAACTCGATGTTGAAGTAGGTGACCAGGGCGTGGATGTAGTCGTTCCTCTTCACCTGCAGGCAGAACGGCGAGGTGAAGGTGAGGTCGTCCGCCTTCACCGTGTAGATGTCCACCTCCTAAACAGGAACTCGGCATTAGTTAAACCAAACAGCACCCACACCTGCGGCACTCCGTCAGGCTCCACCTACCTTGATGAGACAGGCGCTGCTGACCAGCTGTTTGGGGTCGACCACGTCCACCAGCGGCTCCTTGATGGCCACCTCCTTGATGCAGGACATGTCGAAGCCGTACACGTTCTCCCACCCTGACAACCAGAGAACTGTGAGGACACCTGTACCAACATCCTGAAGGTCTGACTCTCAGGTCAGTGAAGACACCTGTTCTACAGGACCTGGGCTCATGGGGTCAAAGGTCAGTGTGGCTGTATCAGAAATGCCTGGTCATGGTTAGTCTGAGGTCCTGGTCTGACCTTCACGGCTCTGAGCCGCCTGGAGGTCTGATCACCTGCTCATCTGTCTTGCTCTACCTTCTTTTAAATATGGTTTATCAGCACAGCACGCTCATACATAATAAAATAACAACAATAATATAATAATAAAAATGACATAATTAAAAATATAAGAAATACACTGATGTGTGGAGGATCCAACACGCTTCAACAGCAGATTACCCGATTACCTGTACTGGGTTAAAACTGTGGTTAATGACATCTCTAAAATCACACTCACACCTGCATAACCAATCCAGGTGAGCAGCACAGGTGAGTGCTAACAAGAGGGGCTTTCACCCTGACTGTAGTTGTGACCTCTGAACCCCAAGGTCAGACCTGGGAATCACATGACAGTTAGCTACAGTCACGGGCAGGTAAACTGTGCACTGAGGCGTTCACCGGGCACAAACTTTAACTTCAGCCCAAACCACCGAATATTTACCTCACAGGATGGACTGGGGAAGCGAGCTGATCCCCCCCCTCTGTCCTCTCTCCAGAGGTAGTAACTAGGCCTGACCGATCTCTGGGCCAATTATATAAAACAAGAGTGGGCTGAATGGAGCTGCTGACAGGTATGAGTATGAAGACGTAACAGTGACTCGAAATGTCTCCCATTTCAACTTAACTCTTTTTGCCATGTGTCATGACAAGTGACACATGCTTCGTTGTGTCAGTCATGCTTTCCAATTATGTTGCAGTGGTAAAGTTGTGCTAACCTAGCTTAAGTTACTCCCTGTCTGTTTATGTTAACAATAGCTGTAACAAAACTGTTCGCTAGCACGGATATAGTGCACTATTTATATGTAAGCCATTTTGTAGTGTTGTCCGAATTCTCAGGGGTTAATTTCATTCACTATATAGTGCACTATAAAATACCCACAATGCACAGCAAATGTGAGTGTACATATGATGTACCTACATTGTACTCCTGTATACCACAATGCAATGCAGCTGTGTTTTTCCAAAGAAGAAGAGACAGATGGCTGGTACGGCACAAATTGGCGCTGCTTTCGTTTATAAATGTAAGTAATGTCTCCACCTGTGCCTGAGAAGCAGCAATTGTGCTAGCAGCATCCAAACAACAACAGGAACCATTTTCGTTTTGAAAACTTCAGCCTTACTGACCATATAGGGGTGCTAGCTCGTAGCTCGTAAGCTAACTACAGCCAACTGTTACTTCGCTAGCTCTAAGTAGCTGTAGTTAGCTCGTGACCTATCGTGGGTCGTTACAGCTCACAGTTAAGACACAAAACTGCAAATGACAATATCAAACTTCCACACCACTGACATTTCAACAATTTATAGACGTCAATTCAACCATTGTTATCTTCCTGAATTTCCGGTTTGTTTACGTGATGCTTGGCGCATCCACTTACTTCACAGGAATATCCGGCACATCTACTGACGCAATGATGTTTAGAAAATTTCACAGAGTGTCCGAAATGTCATTCGGTCATTCCCTCTATAGTTCACCATTTCATTAACACCACATAGGGAATAGTGAGTGAGTGAATTAGTTTCAGACACAGCTAATGACATCACTGAAGTTATGCCAACCTAGCATAGCATTATCTTACAACTTAAAAGCCAGCCAGTAACCGCAGAAATAACACCAGTGCACACACAGACAAGGAGCGTTCGACACTCCATCGGCTGCAGGGGAGGAGGTTTATTCAGCGCAGGCCCCAAAAAATAAAGTTGTGAACACTGAGTGACAACAGGCTGTAACAGCAACTCACTGTTTAGGGTTTGTGTGTTATGGACTAACATTAGCCATAACACACAAGTGACATCAGACTATTTGTAACCATTATTTAGTTAAAATATAACTATGTCAAAGACAATATGTTCTCACATCTGAGAAAGGCATCTCTGGTTTTTATTTTGGCTCATACGAGTCATGACTTTATGGCAAGGAAAATAATGGAGTAGAGAAAATTTGATTTAATGTTAAATGGCATCAGAGGACTATGGTCTAAATCCAAAAGATACACAGAATGAAGTTTTTTGTACTCAAAGACGCAGACCATACTCCCAGTGTGTAAACATAGCCTGGACTCTTAAACGGGCAGAATTAAAGCACTAACGTCTATAATCCACATCCTGTTTCAGGCTGGAGGTGGAGTTACTTTACACCTGTGCTGATTGGTTAATGACCTGAAGGGTGCATCCTCAGACATGAACTGGAGTTATTTAATTAGCTAGATCACTCACAGTGGATTTTGTAGTCCTTGTACTGGCGGTCTTCAATGGCAGTGACGTAAAGAGTGGCCCTGTCAGGGAAAATCAGCCCATCTGGTTTCTGAGGAGGTGGAGACAGAAACATGAGACTCAGATCATAAAATCATCAAATTGAACACACACAGGTACAAAAACACATCCTACAAGGCCAACATTCAGAGTGTAGCTCCAGGACTTTGTTTAATCAGGCTGTTTAGGGTTTAAGACAGTGACCATGCACTCTAAGCCGGTCATAACGGGCGGTCAGTCAGCACTCCAACTAGAGATGGGAATCAAAAATCAAATCCAGTTGAGAATTATTAACAGCTCCATCAAAGTATCGATATCATGAGTCTTTTTGCTAATCAATTCCTTCCACTGACAGGGTTCAGAAGCGGTCAGAATTGTGGCTTAATGTTTTACAAAAGCCATTTACTGCACAACCTTATGTGAGTGGAAACACCAGCAACTTGCAGCAGCAGTTATCTATGCTGTCACGTGTGTTTAACATTGTTGCCACTGAAAATCTACAGGCCAACATTTGCCCACACGGAAAATCTGCAGGAATCAATAAGGGAATCACTAAAGAATTGGATCGATTAGCAGAATCGTTAATAGCACTGGTATCGATAAAATCTTATCAATTCCCATCCCTAACTCCAACACTCGATATTTTACATCCATCAGCTGATGGCCCTACCAGCCACTTGTCCCTGGCGTAGATGACTGTGTTTAGCATGGATTCGTAGAAGAGGCAGTAACCCATCCACTCTGAAATGATGATATCGACTCTGTCCACAGGCAGCTCCACCTCCTCCACCTTCCCCTTGATGATGGTCACCACTAAAATACAAGAGGATGAGCTCAGTATCTCTGGTCTGGTTCTGGTAACAGGCAGACCTGGTTCTATTTGAATCAAGTACCACAGGACTGGTTCTGCTCACTCACCATCGTCCAGCTTGTTGGCCTTCACGATTTTCACAGCATAGTCTGAGATGCTGCTGCACTCGATCTGTGAAATAAAAAACAGCATTTAGGATTCATGTGAACAGCCGCTTCTCCACACCAAGAGGAGTGCAGACCAGCAGGGACACGGTGGTTAGAGTCCGATTCCAAAAAACGTGGTGAAAACAACCCGTTCAACTTCAGTCTCTATCCATGAGTCTCTGTAGCTGCTACAGATGTGCAGAAAACACTGACCGCTGTGAGAGGAACAGTATGAAACCTTTACTTTGATGCACTGCACTGATGTTCTGGGGTTCATGTTGCTCCTACAAATCCTAAACCTGAAGTACTTTTGTCCACCAGCGGTTTGATCAGACGACACTGGGACAGACCTGGCTATGAGGCCCCAATGAGCTCCAACATGGTTGATCTTTAGCATCCTTACACTGCCACAGATCAGGATGTTGGGAGTGTGCTGCATGCTGCTGCCTCTCCTGGTTTTTGGCTGAACTTTAGGATACTGCCACAGCAGGAGGCTGCTCACCGCTGTGGGCCACAGAGCAAACAGAGAGCAGGGCAACACTGGACCAAAGCTGTTTGGACTTCAAACTGAACATACTGAAATTACCAGGAGCATGTAATCCGTGGACGTCGTACCAGATAATTCAGTACTGCATTAAGAATTGTTGCATCACTCATGTCCGCGTCTTTATTTTTTAGTTATTGGCTGTGCTGAGCCTTGAATCACCCTCATTTGCCTCACTGAGGGAGAACTGGTTCCAAACCTGCTATTCTATCTTTAGTATGATGCCAGCCTAATGACAGAGCTCAGGTGGAGTTTGGGATTTTTGTCAAATGACTGTAGGATTGGACTGTGAGCACTAGTCAAGCTAACTACATGTAGCTGTCAAACAGAACCGCCTACAACATGAAAGTGCAACACTAAATACAACCCCCACCACCACCCTGACCCCACCCATTTACCCCAGCATGCCTCAGTACGTACCCCTATAACCTTCTTGGCTCCAGCCTTGGCGGCAAACATGCAGAGGATCCCCGTCCCGCTGCCCACGTCCAGCACCACCTTGTCTTTGAAGAGGTGTTTGTTGTGGAACATGGAGTTACGGTATGTAAGGGTGCGGACTTCGTCCTTCAGCATCTCCTGCAGAGGCAACAGCTGAGGATTAATATCACACACAGGGTTAAATGGGAGGTCTTCAGTAAATTAAAATATTACCTCATGGATGCCAAAGTGGGCGTAGGAGTCAAAGTAGTAGTCCTTTGACGTCATGTCCTCGGCTGCAGGCTTTGCTGAGCTCTCCCCCTGAGAAACCTCAACACAGAAACACACCATCACCCACACAGCCACAAGCCTCTGACACTGAGGTTGCCTGAGCTGTGAGTTAGACATCACTGGGTCTCCATCGTTACTCTGCTCCACAAACTCTTTGCAACAACACTGCAAGCAGGTAAGTTTGCATTATGCAGGACATGGGGCCTTTAATAAAATAATTTAAGACAAATTAAAAACTAACATAAGACCGGATTTGTTGATTTAACCACTGCAATGTTTAAGTATTTTCTTTTTTAATTCTCTTTTTATGTGAAAAGCACTAACATTTCTTACAATTCTCATTGCACAAAGCATCCATTGTAATTGTTTAAACTTTCCCAGATCCATTGCGAGGTATCACACCACAGTTGACGTTTCCTTCCACATGGATCCTGGATGTTTAACTGCAGAAAGTCTCAATGTCTTTGTCCATGGTGTCTCTCAAGACTTCCAATTCAAGCTCACACATCATTATAACACATAACTCGAAAAAACAAAGCCACATTAAGTATTTTCTACAGCCATGCACCTTATTTCTTCACCTATTGTGTGTTCTTAATTTCTTTCTTCTAAATGTGCCTTTCTTCTTCAAAACATTTTTTAAAAAATAAATTTGTTTTTCAAATGTATTGATGAGAATTTCAAAATAAATGGAGGACAAAACCCTTCGTTAGTGTTGGACAAATGCTCCACATCCAATGAAGTCCATGAAAAAGGATTAATAACATTAAATTATCCCCCCTGACCTCCACTCTGTGAAATGTGTTAATGTCTCAGTAACACAGTTTAAATACTACGCTGAGGTCACTGGATTTTAATACATCTTAATCAAAATAAGGGTATAATTGTGTGAGACACGTGGTAATGAGAGGATCAGAGTATTGATCACTCAGCCTCATTCAGACTTTAACAAAGTTACCCGTCTGACCTCACCTGTGAGCTGGTCACCCCTAAATAAAGAATCAAACAATGTTTGATTGGCCTAATTAATCGTTCAATCCTCTGATTAATCAGCTCATTAAGCCCCGGTGTGAGCAGATGTGCGCATGAATGTAGCATCAGAGGCTAACAGGAGCTAACTGCTGCTAACAGTGAGAGCAGACGGAGAATGAGGCAGCATCCCGCTAGCATGCTAACACGTTAGTCTCCATGCGGTCTCTGCCGCTACCCCCGGGGCCGAGGTCGAGGCCGGGGCCGGGGCAGGTCCCAGCACAGCCCGGGTGGGACTCTTCATCAGACAGACTAACAGGTAACAGGTAAGGTGAAGAGTTTAGTCTAGCTCGGAGCTCAGGTAGATGACTGGCAGAAACATAAAGCAAAGTTAAAATGGATGCATCACCGCCTCACGAGGACGAGCGGACTAAGGCACGAGCTCCACACGTATCAAAGACATAGACACGTCCACAGTGACGACGTTAATCTGAATTATATTTAATTACAACAAGAACAAAAGCGTTAGTGCTGTGTCCATTGTAAGACCTTACCTCCATCCTCTCTGCTGGTGCCGCCATTTCGGTCTCCTGCCTGACTGCGCGAAGCTCGTGAGCTCCAAAGACCACACCACGCCCCGCCCACGACAGCCAGCTCTGGCCTGTGATTGGACAACTGGGATACAGACCCCGCCCACTTAGCTCAGTCATGTCTTTAAATCAGAATTTTTGACGTGAACTTTAGAAGAAGGATTTGTGTTTGTTTGATTATAATAACAAATTAATAACGTTTGTTTGATTATTTCACACATGTTCTCTTTAATTAGTCAGTTTTACTTAATTAGATGGTCATGTTTTAACAGGAAGACCTCCGAAGTGCTGCGTTCAGGTAACAGGGAGCATCAGTCTCACTGTGGCTCTTTGAGTGGGGGTCGGTGCTCCTGGGGTCCTGAGATGTTCCCAAAATACAAAGAAAAATGTAAATGAGTCCGAGCGGCATGTGTAACACATTAACTAAAGCAGAGGTATCACACTGTGCTGCAGGCATACCCTGGACATTAGTACAACTTTAAGTTTATAGCAAACGATGCTTTCTCAAATTTATTTTTCCAAAATGTATTTGGTTTGATTTTTATATAAAACAACAAATTCAGTAACTGTAAAAAAAAAAAAAAAAAAAAAAAATCAATGTAACTGACTAGAAAACCTTGATGGAGATCCAAACAGACCCTGTTCTCCATTTATTTAAACTCCAAAATCAGGAACATTTCAGGTTCAGGTGACTTTAATTGTATCCACTGGAAAACTTGTTTTGCACTCAGAGAGATACAGACATCCATCAAAACACACAAATAACCAAACAAGATGTAATACATAGCAGCAAAACAGAGGAAAATCTAAATATTTTAAGCCCAGTTACCCTTATTAAATTAGATAATAGACAACAAAATCCATAAAATGATTTAGTGCTCAATGTTCCAAAAATCAAGGCAAAAGAAAAAAAAAGAGATATAAACCCATAAAATCATTCAAAAATCAAGATGACAACTCTGTGAATGAAGTCAGGGTAAGAACAAATTAAGACTTGAATAAATAAATCAAAAGTCAAAAGTATCTTTAATGTCTCCCTTGGGAGAAATTGTTCTTGGATAGAGGGGTCTGCTACATGGTCAACACATTCAACACATTCCACCCATGCTTCCAGGATTAATAAAAGAACCCACATTACAATAAATAAATAAATTACTTAAAAAAATCAAACTAAATAAATATGTTGTGCAAATATGGCTACAGCTTGATCAGTTCAGGTAAAGCTGCAGGAACGAAACTGTTTTTGTCCCGTTCATCAGAGGGAAAAAGCTGAGCGTATAAATACTGATATTGAGCTGTCATTTGACATTGGTCATTCATACAACCGTGCACAAATATTCACCAGTTTTACAGGGGCACATGTAAGACAAATTAAGTAAATCAAACCAAAATGCTGAACCTTTCAACTGTTGGTCTTGAAAAGGATGAACCTCTCCACAAGTCCAATTAGCTAAAAAAATCAATCCAGGGTTGAAACCTGCTCAATAAATGCACATTTATCCACTTAATAAGCTGCACAGTAACATTATGTCTGTTCAAGGTCAGCCAATTAGGTGGCAAGTGGGTAAATTTTACTGGAATATCACCATAATTTATTTGAATCAGTGAAGAAAAATAAGATTTTGGTAAGAAACTTAATTGAAGTTGTAATTAAAGTAGTAAGTAACGACGTTGTTAAGCCATGTTCACCACAGGTTAATAAAGTAAAGGTTTATTCTGATACGATGCTGTAACACATTACCACAGCCTGTTGGATGGACGTGGATCAGCTCAGTCCACAGGGACATGAGTTGTGTGCACCATGTTTCAACAACAGAATGTAAAATAACAGGTTTCCCAAGAGGGTTTAATGAAGTATGCTTTCTCTCTGTCTTCTTTGTCTGTAAAAATTTTAGGCTAAAACTTGGGCAAGATACCCAAAAGATCCTTAAAGTATAAGTTTGCACAGATGGAGGACTCTGCTGCTCTTCACAGAGGAACCAGCAGGGGCCCTCACACTCTGGTGCTCAGAAACTTCACAGTATGGAGGAGCACAAAGACAGCGTTTAAAGGAGGATCTATTAAAAAATATAACACAGCAGAACAAAGGAGAAACAAATGAACTCATTGTCATATTGGAGAAACCAGTGTGAGATGATCTGAGCTTTGAGGCATGGAGCTGCTGAAGTCTCCATCAGAAGATGGTCCACTGTGGTCATAAAGGGATGGACATGGTCAGGGACAATCCTCAGGTAGGCTGTGGGGGTTAAACCATGCTCAGGTGGGACTAAGGGACCACCAGCAGCAGCCTGAACCACTGATCCAAGGCAGGATGGATCCATGCTTTATGGTGTTCACACCAAACTCTGAGCCTACATCTGAATGTGGAGCAGAGATCCAGACTCAGCAGACCAGGAGACACTTTTACAGTCTTCTGTGGTCCAGTTTTGGGGAGTCTGTGTGACCTGTAGCCTCAGTGTCCTGTTCTTATTTGACAGGAGAGGCACCTGGTGTGGTCTTCTGCTGCTGTAGACCATCTGCTTCAAGAATGGATGTGTTGTGTGTTCAGAAATGGTCTTCATTTCTTGGCTGTAAGGAGTGGTTATTTGAGTTCCCGTTGCCTTTCCATCATTTCCAACCACTCTGACCATTCTCCTCTGACCTCTGACCTCTGACATCAGCGAGGCATTCTGGTACAGAGAGCTGTTTACTAATGAAGCACGTCACGTTTTGTTACTTTGGACCTCGTGTTGTCTGTCTTTCGATGATAACTGAAACATGTTGTGCTGTAAATGATGAATGGTGTCTATGGGACGATGCTGATGATCGACCCTGCCTCTCTCTTTATTAATCACCTTTATTTTTTAAATGTCCACACATTTACATCACCTTCACTTTATCACTTCATCTTTCTTACTCTCACCTTCATATTTTAGCTGTGGCTTTGACTCTTGTTTTGAGCTCCTGGACCCCCAGTGCAGACAGTCAGGGGCCTGATTGGCAGGCCAAAAAATAGACGACACCCCAAGAAGAAGTTTCCTCTATCAAACAGATGTACTGTCAAAAAGCTTTTCAAAGAAAACATGTTCTACCAAACACTCATTTAATTACTCTTTGTGCTAGGTTTAAATACAGATAATAATGATTGTAATGCAGATGTAGCTGATATTAATGAGTTACTCAGACGTTAATAATAATATTGATAAAGTAAGTCAGTTCATTATTAATAAATTCATATAATAATGAAGTTGAGGCTGATATTAATGAGTTATTCATACGTTAATAATAATATTGATAAAGTAAGTCAGCTCATTAATAATAAATTCATATAATAATGAAGCTGAAGCTCATATTAATGATTTACTCAGACATTAATAATAATATTGATGAAGTAAGTCAGTTCATTAATAATAGATTCATATAATAATGAAGTTGAGGCTGATATTAATGAGTTACTCAGACATTAATCATCACATTTTCGGCCACTCCTCGTCTGTTTATCTCGGCGCTCCTGTCCTTCATCAGGCTGATATGATAACAGTTGAAATCCAGCTCGACCAATCAGCGCGCAGCTGCGACCCACCGACGGACAGGAGCGTGCGCGTGCCCGGGTACGTGGCGCGCGGTCCCGCTGTAGGTTCTTGTGTCACGAGCCCTATCCCGAGCCGCGGTGCAGGCTGAGAATTAGAGCGGACGTCGATAACACGGGACAGATCGTTTAGCACGATTTATCCAGGCAGGTGTTCAGAAGCGTGTCGGTGTTCGGCAGGTACCTCGGTCTGCGGACTGTTGACGTCACACGGTGATGTTCGCCACCATTTGAATGATAACGTTAGCCAGCTAGCTAGCTAGCTAGCTGTTGAGCTAGCTTGACGGTGCGTGACTCGCAGTCAGTGAACGTTAAATTACCGGACGGTGCTCCCGTTACCGCGTCCGCCCGCTCTCTACAGCGTCCGCGTTACCGTGCCCGACCCCGAAGGCAGTCGGTACCGGAGCCGTGAGAGCGCTAGCTGCTAATCCTATCCCGAGAAGATTGAATGAAGTAACGTTAGCCCGTCAGAGCAGCGGAAACGAGCCCGTTAACCAGAGAGCTAACCTGTGTTAACCAGCTAACCCGCTGTTAACCAGAGAGCTAACAGCTAATCCGAGCTAACCCCGGTCCGCCCAGCGGGGCTCCAGAGGACGGATAACACTCGCTGCTGCGCGGCAGGTCGGCCTCCGCAACCCGGGGAGAGACGCTGCCCAGCGGGTCACTTGACGGACCAGCCCGGGAGGACAAGCCCATCCCGCCGCCATGCCGGCCGTGTCGAAGGGGGACGGGATGCGCGGCTTAGCCGTCTTCATCTCGGACATCCGAAACTGTGAGTTTATCAGCAACTGAGTCCTTACCTGTCAGGACAGGTGGCAGGCTGCAGGGACCTCAGGTGGACCAGGTGATCTAGTGTCAGGGGCCGTAGGACTGGGCAGGTGGAGGAGGTTCAGGGTGAAACTGGTTAAAAAGAATTGCGTCTCTGCTGGCACTGTGGGTGACCTTTGCCCTGCCAGTAATCAGGAGGTTTGAGCCCAGCTCTGGCTGTCACATGTCAGTGTGTCCTTGGGCAAGACACTTAACCCGGAGTGTGGATGTGATGATACCTGAGAGCAGAAAGGTCTTCATCCGCTCAGCCAATCATTAATGAGTGCAGGTGGACTGACTCCATATTCAGTAAAGTTTAATTTATCAATCACTGACAATAGTAGGATAACAGATCAGATCATCTCATTAGTATATTAATGAGAAATGGGTTAATTCTGCTTTGGTTAATCTTGTTTGTCAGGAAATATCCCATAATAATGATTCACAGGGATGGGCACAGAGCGGTGCAGGAATGAATGATCACAGAAGTGCGTTAGCATTTAGCCCTCCTGCTTCTGAAGGCTGAGAGTAGAAAGATGATACTTGGTTGATATTCCCGGCCCTAAAAGATCATCTATCATGAATTCTTTAAAAACTCTTAATATCAACTTCCGGTTTAGAAATAAATGTTATTTTAAAGAATGCAGGTTCCTGTTTTAGGCTGACACGGGAGAATCATTTCACTAAATAAACCAAATCTTTAAAGTCATTTGAGAGCTGTGGATGGTTAAATATGTGACAGTGTGATGTTTGTATTAGTGTGCACTCTGATCTGATTCTTTATATGCCAGAGACTCAGTGCTGGTGTGTGTTAGGGGAAATCAGGCCAGATCCCAGAGTTTACTCACAGGTGTTCTGCTCACCTGAGGCTGATGTATTTATCCTGACAGTTTGTGTTGGCTGCACCTTTACTCTCCAAACAGAGACACTGATTAGAGTTAAATAATCCAGATGTCCTTTCACAGCATCAGACATTACCTGTGCAGGTTGTTGACTCTGATTGGCTCTGAGTTAATCAAACAGGTTAATGAAGATGAGTAGTCTCTATGAGCTGGATTTGTTTGGTCCTGGTCCTTCATGCTGTCACTCAAACACTAGAATCACTCATGATCTGCTGGCTCCCATGTTTTCATGTCTCTACAGGTGTGTTTCAGTCAGTCCACGTTTAAGGTTGTTTCTCCATCCATCCGTCAGTCCGGCCATCCAACGATGCCGAGGGAGGAATATTCAAAAACATAAAAACAGCAGATAGACATAATAATGTTAGTTATAACCTTAATGGATTCTTTGATTTTAGTTTTTTTATTGTTCTTGTTGTCTTTATAGCATATTGAGGCAAGTAAATACACACGTTGTACTTTATTTAGGGCATTAAAGGACGGTAAAGAGGCATTATCAACAATAAAAATAAAATATTACAGAGTGAATTATGACCACAGACGTCCATATGTTTGGATTTTAGATCCATCTTGGGACCAGGACAGGTCCTTGTGCTGAGATCTTTAAGCTGCAGTGGTGGCTGTATTTAAGTTTATTCAACGTAGACAAGTCCACACAGCCTTTATTATCGTAATCGGTTTGTTTTCCCCTCAGCGCTAACCAGACGAGACACTTTGTGGGCGTTCTCCTTGTATCCCACTAAATGCATTGGTTGTTTCATTACTATTGATTTATGACCCTACAGAGACATTGGAGGCTTTAGCTTCAGGAAACAGCCTTACAAACCCATTTTTAATGGCAAAGCTTGATTATACTCAACTGTTAATGTACTGACTTAATATTTTACTTCTCTATTGAAAAAAGAACTGAATCATAAATCAGTTCTGAATCAGTCATCCCCTTCAGAATTAAACTGGATCATGAGATGGGAAAACATTCACATCCCTACTTTGTGTCAAAGAAAAAAAACTTCAGGTTCATAAAGATGTAAAGAACGATAATTTGAATTTGATTTATTAGCAGCACCGTGTTCATAAACTCAGTACATTTATATGATGACATTTCTCCTTCTTTACTCTCATGGCTGTAAATATGACAGAGAAAAGATGTTCAGGTGGAGTATCTGTAAAGTGCAGCCCTGTCCTCTGACAGTGGTCCTCCTGTGAAGCTGGAGGCCGGCTCCTGCTGATGTTTCCACAGAGTCAGCGTGGAGCTGCAGGCGGGGTCGTGGTGCAGTCCTCGGCTCCTGTTGGCCCACATGCTTCATGATAATTCCTCTGCCTCAGTGAGTCAGGCTAATGTTGTGGCGTGGAGCTCCTGGACTGAGGCCCTCAGCAGGTCTCAGGGAGGCCCAGAGGGACCTCCTCTGCCCTCTTCCTGGTCCAACAGGCCGGAGCAGACCCTGTGCAGGTGTTTCATGAGTGTGTGGTCTCGGTGCTGGATCACTGAGCCTCTCAGATGGAAACTCTGAGCCCTCTGTCCTTCATGGGCAGAGTCTGGCTGTGGGGCGTTTCCACACAAGGCAACAGGCAGGGGTGTTCCCCACCCTGCCACAGCACCAGGATGAGGACACCCAAATGTTGAGTAACTCAGCTCCTAAAGCCTGGTTTTAATACATCGATTCAGTGCCTGTGCTCCTGCAGTACTCCACCAGGACACTAGCGGGCAGTTTCATCTGTACTCAAGTCCAGTGGAGTCCCCCACTGAAAAAAGGGATGAAGACCTGTCTGTAATCTACAAGAGGTGATTGTTTTCAGCCATAAAACCCAGATGGGACAGGTAAGGGTCAGTGTCGGCACCTACATCTGAGCAGTGAATCAGGACAAGCAGACGTGCCTCAGCTGAAGGTTTGTGATTTTTCATCCTTAAAGTGAGAGCTGTGGTTTAACAGTGAACTTCAGGGATTAACCAATAAAACATGAGTTTGGGTTTACGCATGTGCTGCACTGCTTCATGTTCAGGAGTTACTCCATCCGTTAAATCTCTACATCCATTTACCTTTTCAACTGAAACTCCTGTGATTAAACCAGAAAACCACAAGGATCTGGCAGAGTTAGGTGTGAGAAGAGCAGCCTGAAAGTTTCCCCAGGTTGTGATCACATCTTCAGGGAGAGTAAGTCATGGCTCAAGGAAGAAGGTGTTAGCATCACCAAGGTGTGGTGATGCAAACTGAGAGAGGGAAGTTTTTCCTTATAGTGTTTAATCTCATTAAAAACAAGTTCAAGCCTAAAGTGTACCTTTGCTGAAACACACAGAAGTCATCAGGGCCTGGAAACAGGAAAGTTTCTTTTTCTTTCTCCAAACTATTTCACTTCTCACAGATTGTTGTGTCAGTGGAAGGATAGCGTTTTAACTTTAGGAGGGCAAAAAAAGTGACTGAGACAGTCAAGGTAAAAATGAAGCCTGATTTTTGAAGGGCAATATAACTTTATAAAAACTGATTATGATAAACCTGATAGCAGGTCGGTATCACCCAGTTGTTTGTCACTAAAACAATTTTTAGACCTCTGAGGTGATTGATATTATCATCACCCTGACACTGATGGTCGTGCAGGTTTAATCCGTAATTTATGCTGACCGGGGTTTTATTCTCAGACTTCTTTAATAATCTGAATGTCTGACTTAATTCAGATTTTTCTGACAGGGACGCCACACAACCAGGAGGACGGGAACAGAAGACAGAGCTGACCGTGATGTCTCAGAGACATGTCCTCTTGGAATATAAACATGTATTCATCATGTGAACCTCATAAACACTGACCCTGTGTCCCCTCTGTCCTTTGTCCCTCTGTCTCTCTGTCCCCCTGTCCTCTGTCCCTCTGTCCTCTGTCCCCTTAGGTAAGAGTAAGGAAGCAGAGATCAAGCGGATCAATAAGGAGCTGGCTAACATCCGGTCCAAGTTCAAAGGGGACAAAGCTCTGGACGGGTACAGTAAGAAGAAGTATGTCTGCAAGCTGCTCTTCATCTTCCTGCTGGGACACGACATCGACTTTGGACACATGGAGGCCGTCAACCTGCTCAGCTCCAACAAGTACACCGAGAAGCAGATCGTGAGTGTCCTGACGCCGCCGTGCATTTGCCTGCCCCCCCCCCCCCCCCCCCAAACACCTGCAGCAGCTGTGGGTGAGTCAGGTTGGAGCTCAGGTGAGCAGAGCTGATTTTGGAGCTGCAGCAGCAGATCGGTCGAACCAGCGCTGGTCAATAATTCTGAGCTGATGTAGGTGTTGGTGGTGTACGGCTCTTACAGTCGTTCACTGAGCCTCCATGTGGGCCCAGTGAATAATGCTGATTTTAGCTGAAAGAAGACATGAATGGATGAAAACAGTGATTAATGATCATCAGCTGTTTTCCCGTGGTGGAGACCAAAGATCATCCAGCTAAAGAGAAGCTCTAAAGAATAAAAACTGAAGTTTTGTTTCACCTCCAAATACCACAGGGCTTAAATGTTAGCGGTGGGCTTAACCCTCCACATTTTCTCCATGTCTTAATGAACCAGCTGACAGCCCCAGTTTCTATGTTAAGATTTCGTTGTTGCTCTGTTAGCACTTGAGCTCAGGTAGGTCAGTTCCACCTGAGATCTTCCACTCAGCTCCTGGGGGGTCAAAGGTGAGGCAGGTTCATTGTACAGAACATTTAAAAGTGCTGCACTCACACAGCAGGAGGTAAAGGTGAAGGACAGAGACACACCGATAAATCCTGAAAAGATAGAAACAGAAAAAAGATGAAGCTCAGGAGGAAAGGTGAGCCCAACCAAAAGGTCAAATACAACAAATGTTTTAACAGATCAAGGCAGAGCGGAGAGAAAATGAGTGAAGCTGAAGTGATTAAAGTGTTTAAGGATGTAGACTGGACTTTATTTTGATGTATTTATCTCCCCCGTGGACTGAGGACAGGAGGACCTTCTCCATAATTAACATAATCACTGATCATTTTCCTCATCGTACGACTCTGACAAAGCATCCAGCAGCAACATTAAACTAACATTATAGTCCCATTAAAACAGGCGTGTAGGGGTGGGCATCTTTAACCTTATATATTCTGATATCATTATTGATGCACTTGGTGTTTGGGGTTGAAGACGAGACCACAAAACGTTTTTTTATTAACTGTTATAAGTGGACTAAAGCTTGTGTTAATAAATCCAAACCATTCCTTTATTTAAGTATGTTTACTTTTATGTTTTTCATTTTCGTTTATTTCTAATCAACTTTTATTTTGTTTTGTAACTGAAAGAAGAAAAGATCAAGTTTTACACCCAAACAAACGTATATTTTAAAGTTTGCATGTTAGAGGCTGAATTTTCTTTTTCTAGGTAGAACAATTAAATGCCTCATGACAACGATCCCTGATGGTCATTTTTCCAAGCAGACCTTAAACACATCAAGACAGGACCATTTTTTTTTGCTTGTAAATTTTGTAACTGGTTGATTTCCTGTCAGTTTCCATATGGATGTAACACTGGATAAATACTCTTACTGAGGAGGACGTGTGTCCTGCTGCAGACGCTGCCTGCGTTAACATCGAAGTTCTCAGGTGTGTTTCCAGCTGATGACTGTCAGGTAGGCCGCGGCCCTGTGGTTAATGCTGATGCTGAACGCTGATGGACACCAGGTTCACTCCCTTAACATTTTGTAGGCGGCCCATGAGGCTCAGCGGCAGCACCTATGTAGTCAAACCTTCAGGTTTTTGTAAAAATGTAGACCTGGGCCTACATGGACCAGGGTTTAGTCTCATGTTTGACCCTGAAGCCCTAAAACATTTAGCACGTCCTCTGAAGTGTTTGAACCCTCAGCATCAGGCAGAACCCCATCACTCTGCTTCCTCCACTTGAAACTCCACAGGTTATGTTAAGTAGGGCTGGGTGATCCATGGCTAGCTGGCTGGATTTCAGGCCTGAGCAGTCGTGGTGGGACATTCGGCAGACGGAGATAGTCCAGGAAACCTTTAGTTTAACGTCTGAGTGGAGTGGAGTCTGCTCAGCAGGTCCTCCTGATCTTCTGAGCTTTGAACAGTTTGGTCATACGTGTTCATATGAAGCCCTGTCACTCAGGCTGATGAACCTCGGGTCAGTGACCGCCGTGTCCTCATCCTGCTCACCTCATGTCAGAGCTTTATTTAACCCAGACTGAGGTCCAGGTCCGGACTGGTCCAGGGTCTCTCCCAGTTCAGGGTTTGCCTGAGGGTTTGAGACACTGGCTGTCAGCCCCCAGGCCCTGCAGTGATGGAAATGAAACCGTCCCAGTGTAAAGATCATTCTTCAACTGTTTGGATGGAGCCTGAGCTGGAGTAAGAGCTCAAACACACAGGAGACAGACGTTTAGCCTGTGAAATAATAATGTCTGACTCCACTGCTGTGACTAAAACTGTACTAAAACACTCATATTTTCAGTCTTAGCTGGGCTGTTTATGGCAGAACAAACTATTATTTTAATATTTCAACTGTAATGTGCATGTGCAGTAGTCTCATAACAGTCTGATAAATAAAATGTAGGAGCTACAGACGACCCTCTGCAGGTGTAATGGTGTTACAGGTCAAAGAGTGATCATGTTAATTGGAGACTTTCAGGTGTTTTTCTCTCCTGTTTCTTCTTTAATCATGATATACTCTTTATGTGTCTTTAGTGAACATCTGAACCAAGGGTACCAAATATTTCACTGACAGAGGACCCAGTGGTCCCTGAATGGAGTAAGAGCTGGGGACAGACCTTTGATAGTGTTGTTATTTTATTTGTATGGTTGTATTTGTATTGAATCATTAATTTCACTAAACTATAATAATGCTTTATTCAATAAAACATGCCCCATCAAAATCATCTGTAACTGTTCTTCGTGTATATAAGGCATCTGAAACCCCTTCAGGTGCCCTGTTTCCCTCTCTGGGTTAAACTTCGACATGATGCTGGTAAAATCAGTGACAACCGCTCCCCAAGGAAGCCCTGGACCAGCAGCTCTGTGACCCACTTTAGGGTCCCCAGCCCTCAGGGTGAGCACCACCATACTTCAGGCTGTTTTCACGTGTGTGGTTGAATCTTTGGGGAAGTCCAGCAGGAATCAGATCTTATGCAACAGTCCTCGCAGACAGACTGATTCCTCTGAGGAACATCTCAGAGATGTTCTCCTCTTTGCAGAGACTGAGGAGACCTCCAGGTCCCGTCTGTCCATCCGGTCTGAGCAGAATATTCTGGAGGTCTCAGTGGGGCTGATTGGCAGATTTAAATCAGTGAGATGTTAAAGCTGAGAGCTGGGAGAGTGAACCTGCTTCCTCATTCTGTGGTGACGGTTTTCTCAGGAACAGGAAGTGTTGAGTCAGCAAAAAATCAGTGTCAGGATCTTTAGACGGAGGATTGTAGGTTTACAGCAGGACTGCCCTGGGCTGCTGTTTTTACTGTCTGACCCTCAGATGAGGACATGGCTGTTTATAAAGAGGGGCCTCGTCCCCTCGCTCCACCGTCAGTAAAAAGACTGATTAATAACACAAGGGGGACGGAGACGGAGCAGATGTTCACGTCCTGCAGGAGCTGCGGTCTGTCAGATCACCTGATCATCACAGACAATTTTACTCTTATTTGTATTTACAGGTATTGTATTTACAGGGGCCCTCAGACAGAAATAAGTGTCAATGGATCAGAGCATCTTCATTATTCAGTGATGATCTGTCATTACTGTGCGCTCCTTTAAACTGATGAATAAATATGAACTCCCTTTGATTATTTTGAGAGGGATTTAAAATGTGTTTTTGTTATAACCTGTTTCACAACCGCCAAGGGGTGGGTCTATCACATATTAAAGGAAAAAAGGAAGATCACTGTTTGGCCCCTAAAGCCAAACACGAGATCAGAATTCACATTTACAATATTTATTACAAAACAAAGGAGAAGGTCTTTACGTCAAAACTGAAAAGCCAGTTTAAAAACAGAAGATACAAAAACAACGGGCAGCTGAGGCCAAAAACCTGACTGGTACAAAATCAACTAACAATCACAGAGTCAAAGTTATCAGGATGAGAGCGATGAGATGCTGCTGTCAGAAATGTTCATATGTTCAAATATGTCGTCTCTGCATCGATGCAGAATCGTCTACGACCGTTTCATGGTGCATAAATGAAGGGATTATTTTAACAACTCTGATGTTCACACATGACAAATAGAGCACGTGAGCTGAATGTTTGATGCATTTATAATAAAGACACCAGAGAACTGGTGACCCTACACAGACCATGTTCTAATATTTTATTAAGAGTAACTGTTACTCTAAATGATCTGATGATTTCATAAACACCTGAAATCATGTTCCTGCAAAATTCTGAGCCTGGACAATCTGAAGCACATCCTCATGGATTAATCCAAATCATTTATTGATTATTGTTTTGTGGATCAAAATACCCCGAGTTGCCCTAATGGTGTCATGGTATTCCCTCATCCACAAGTTGTAAACCTATTGAATAATGGTTAACCCGCCGGCCTTTTAACAGAATGGGCTTCGGACTTTGAAGAAAGATCAATAATCTGATTGATTAATAATGAGGGATACTCTCATGATGTTTGAGCTCACACACAGGCGGGGAGCAGCTGATCCTCACACATGATGGTGATGGAGAGTTTGATCGTGTCTCTGGTTATTATGGAGTCAGCCTGATGACCTTCACAGCGTGGAGGATAAACTCAGCTGTTTGCTCCTTCAGGAAGATTCACCAAAGCTCTGACTCTAAACAGTATGAGCTAAACATGGTTGAACTCCGTAACTGTTCACTGTTGTGTTGGTGCCCCCTGCTGGTGGTAGAGATGAATGACACTTTAAACAGATCCATGATGTTCTCACTGGTGCTTGGTGACTGCAGGTCCCGTAATGACCATCTGTATGCAACATCCATGAGCATGTCCAAATCTCTGCTGTAACATCAGCAGACACCTTCTGACAGTTTCCTTCCCCTGGCCATAACACTGCTGAAAACCACCTACAACAATAAAAACCATCTACGGCCCTGCCATGGAGCCACCCTGGACTATACATGCTGCTATGATGCCCCCTGTCTGTCAGGGCAATAATGTGCAATACCATTCTAAGCTACTCTCTATTTATTTATTTTTTTGATGCAAGTACTGTGAGCCATGGCAATGAGATTTCGTCCAATATGTGCACTTCCATTGAATGACAATAAAGCAAGACTAAGTCATACCTGCTCACATTGATGACCAGCGTCTGTTATCTGCCTGTTTCTTTATAAACTGTCTGAAACTTAAATATAAAATATTATGGTATCATATATAAACCCTCTGCAGTATGGATGTGAACACCTGAGGTCTGTGTCTCTGCAGGGTTACCTGTTCATCTCAGTGCTGGTGAACAGCAACAGTGAGCTGATCCGTCTGATCAACAACGCCATCAAGAACGACCTGTCGAGCCGTAACCCCACCTTCATGTGCCTGGCCCTTCACTGCATCGCCAACGTGGGGAGCCGCGAGATGGCCGAGGCCTTCGCCAGTGAGATCCCCCGGATCCTGGTGGCTGGGTGAGCACAGAGCATGAGCAGGATCATGAGGGATTTTGGTAAAGTCTGAATCACATGTTTGACGGCTCCTCGTGTATTCGCGCTCCCCGCAGCGATACCATGGACAGCGTCAAGCAGTCGGCCGCCCTGTGTCTGCTGAGGCTCTACAAGACGTCTCCTGACCTGGTGCTGATGGGCGAGTGGACGTCCCGCGTGGTCCATCTGCTCAATGACCAGCACATGGTGAGAACATCCAGAGTCCTGCTGACCTCTGCCTGCAGCTCCATCACAGACTGCAGGAGTTCTCATGGTTTAATCTGTGAGCAGCAAACATGATGAAGGTCTCCTTAAGCCAGTGATGATGATGATGATGATGATGATGATGATGGGTGTGTGTGTTTTAGGGTGTGGTGACAGCAGCCATCTCCCTCATCACGTGTCTGAGTCAGAAGAATCCAGATGAGTTCAAGACCTGCGTGTCCCTGGCCGTGTCCCGACTCAGCAGGGTGAGTGCGATGGTCCTTCATGACCGATGAAGGCTTCTCCTCTTCATGTTTGTCACAGACCGGCATACTGCCCTCAGCTCTGTGGCTGCTATGAAACATCAGTCACAGTCCTTCTTCTTAAACACGATGTGCTCTGACATGATGAAGTGGTATGAGAAAGAACAGAACCTCAAAAATCTGCATTTATGTTTTCACCCAGACAGAATGACTGAGAGAGAGGGTATCGAGGTAAATCCTCTGTGGTTCCACCGACTGTTGCAAAAGTTTTTGTGTGATTTAGACTGTGTGCAGGAGTTCTTCTTCAGTTCTCGATGTTAAAAACCATGAAGTGCCAAATTTCAGGGTTACAGACTTGTACAGTGACCTGAAATACTGCCTAGGGCTAAAAACCGAGCACTGCTGTCCGTGCCAGAGTCCTTTAAATCAACAAATTTTTAACACACAGAGTCTGCAGGAGTTATCAGAGCTCCAGCCCTCTGCTGGATGTGCTGTTGATCATGGTCTCTCTGTGGGAGGTCCACAGACTCGGTCCATGCTGCAGGTCACCTGATCCTCTTCGTTTCCTCTGCAGATCGTGTCGTCGGCCTCCACCGACCTGCAGGACTACACCTATTACTTTGTCCCTGCGCCGTGGCTCTCCTGCAAGCTGCTGCGCCTGCTGCAGTGCTATCCTCCTCCAGAGGATGGCGCTGTGAAGGGCCGACTGGTGGAGTGTCTGGAGACCATCCTCAATAAGGCCCAAGAGCCGCCCAAGTCCAAGAAGGTCCAGCATTCCAACGCCAAGAATGCCATCCTGTTTGAGGCCATTTCACTCATCATCCACTACGACAGGTAAGCACGAGTAAGCAGCAGGTGAAAACCTCAGCAGGAGAGCCAATCAGCTCACAGCGTGTGATTACCCATCAGGTCAGTCCCAGCCTCTGATTGGACGGACACAGCCCCTAAAGGAGGTGGAGCTGCTCAGAGCAGGAGCTCACCTCCAGCTCAGGCCAATGTTTCGTTGAAGTTTTTTCTCCTGACGGTAATTTTTTATCTTCTGCTCCTAAGCGAGCCGAACCTGTTGGTGCGAGCCTGTAACCAGCTGGGCCAGTTCCTGCAGCACAGAGAGACCAACCTGCGTTACCTGGCCCTGGAGAGCATGTGCACTCTGGCCAGCTCCGAGTTCTCCCATGAAGCCGTCAAGACGCACATCGAGACCGTCATCAACGCCCTCAAGGTGGAGCCGCACGCCAAAAACAAGATCCCTGAACCAGTCAAGAAATAAAGATGTTTGATTTAATTTTGATCTCACCTGAGTAAAGCTCTGATCTGTGTCCCCGTGCAGACTGAGAGGGACGTGAGTGTTCGACAGAGAGCGGCTGACCTGCTGTACGCCATGTGTGACCGCAGCAACGCCAAGCAGATCGTGGCAGAGATGCTGAGTTACCTGGAGACTGCAGACTACTCCATTAGAGAGGAGATGGTGGGCAGACGAAGGATCTGTTCAGAGATGGCTCAGTGTGTTGGATCAGACCTGATGGTTCTCCTTTACCTTCTCCTGCAGGTGCTGAAGGTGGCCATCCTCGCAGAGAAGTACGCCGTGGATTACTCCTGGTACGTGGACACCATCCTGAACCTCATCCGCATTGCTGGAGACTATGTCAGTGAGGAGGTTTGGTACCGTGTCATTCAAATCGTCATCAACCGAGACGACGTGCAGGGCTACGCAGCCAAGACGGTCTTCGAGGTAATGTTCACGAAACCTTTACATGAACATTTAAATCATTTTAGCAGAATCCAAACGTCTGTCAGAGGAACCCTGGATGACCATGGATGAACGTGAACAGGCCTGGAGGTGTTCTGGGTCAGGCTTTGGTGTGGTCATGAGATGATGGCTGCCATGGAGACCTTAACCAGCCTGAGAATAATAAAACCGAAGAAGTGAATTCAAGTCAAACTTCTGCTTCATGATGTTGTATTTGACAGTTAACTCACGTCCCCTAAAATAACTCATGACATGTCCTCTGTGAGGTTGTGTCTTAACCTGCGTCTGTACGATTATTACCACTGTAAATTAAATTATTCATTTGGTCAGTGCTCCAGCTGTTGTAATAACTCAGTCTTCACCTGCTGCAGGCCCTGCAGGCCCCAGCCTGCCATGAGAACATGGTGAAGGTTGGAGGCTACATCCTGGGAGAGTTTGGAAACCTGATTGCCGGTGACCCTCGATCCAGGTATGTTTGGTATGATTGGACGTTACAGCACTAATGGAATATGAAGGATGATGAGTGATGACCCTGCTCTCTTTCAGCCCTCTGGTCCAGTTTAACCTTCTTCATTCCAAGTTCCACCTCTGCTCGGTGCCGACACGCGCCCTGCTGCTGTCTGCCTACATCAAGTTCATCAACCTGTTCCCAGAGACCAAGGCCACCATCCAGGAGGTGCTGCGCTGCGACAGCCAGATCCGAAACTCAGACGTGGAGCTGCAGCAGAGGGCCGTCGAGTACCTGAAGCTGTCCTCCATCGCCAGCACCGACGTCCTGGTCAGTACTGAGGAACCAAACCCGATCAGGCGCTTAGCACGTGCGAGTTTAGAACCAGGTCTCTTTGATCCCCAGTTTCCACATAACTCAAAAGCGCCGAGCCACTGTCTTGCTCTGACTGACAAACCCCACTGGAAGCCATGTAGGGGGAGGGCTGATCCCCGTTGAGCCACAAGCTCTCGTGTGTATAGCTATGTCACATGATAACAAAACATGTTATAAACTGAAAAGAAATAAGCAACACCTCACTTCGCTTCTCTAAGGTCGCTTTGCTGGTCCCACACAGCTTTGTGATTTAGTTCACTTCTATCTGCCTGTATCCTTGTAGAAAGGATGTTTGGTGTCATATATAATGTCATATATTTCTTTACCGCCACAATTCACTTTTCTTCGTCCATGGTGTCGTGTTGCCTCTGGGACCCTCTGATCAACTGTTGACCTGATGCTCATGTCTCCGGTTGTGACGTAATGACAACCTACTGAGGAAATTTACGTTCAGGAGTCCATGCATAGTGTTCTTTTTTTGAAAGTACCGGATACTCCACAGCTTTGACCTCCTTCTGGTGCTTTCTGAACGACAGTGAATTTACGAGGTTTGGAAGCAGCGCAGCGCTTTAGCGATGTAGCACTTCCGCACCGGAGCGTGGGCAGTGGAAATGCTCTGATAGACTAGAGTGGGAGCGAAGTGCTCCGCAGTACGATTCAAGACCGCGGCGTGGCGCTTTCGTGTTATGTGGAAATTGGGGGTGAGTAGGTGTTTGGGCATCCAGATCACTGAACATCTTATTTTGGTCTCAGCCGTACAAAACGTTCTGGGTACGATCCCTCATGGACAACCAAAAACCAGATGGACTCGAAGAGATATCAGAGTCTAAGACCAAGTCCAGCTGAGAATCCATTAAACCTTTAGTATCAATGGTCTGTATGCTCTGCAGCATCATCAGGGGCCGTCACTGATCAGCTGATCAGGTCGACCTGGTACATTCAAGAACTGATCTGAAACCAGCCCCAACCCTTAGTCCAGGCTGGTCCAGCTGGAACCACTTAAAGGGCAAGCTGCTTGAACTGTCCTCTGTATGACTTTGGAGTGTCTCATTGTCCTCTGCAGGCCACCGTCCTGGAGGAGATGCCCCCATTCCCAGAGAGGGAGTCGTCCATCTTGGCCAAGCTGAAAAAGAAGAAGGGCCCCGGGGCCGTTTCAGTGACAGAGCTGGATGACAACAAGAGGGAGGGGGGGGAGCTGAACGGAGGGGGCGAGCGGGGCCCCGACACTTCAGCCATGGCCGCCTCTAACGCTGTGAGCATGCTCAGTAACCTCACACAGACACAGGTGTTCCTTTCTCTCATCTCCTCACTGATCCTCGTGCTCTGCCCTCCAGTCCACCCCGTCTCCGTCTGCAGACCTCCTGGGGATCCGCTCTGCAGCTCCGGTCGGCGCTGCGCCCGCCAGCGCAGGCAGCCTATTGGTGGATGTGTTCTCTGAGGCAGGGCCTGCGGCGCCCTCTGCTGCCGTGAACGATGATGGCTTCCTCAGGTAAATGCTCCACGGAAACACGTGCACAGCCGACCTTTGACCAAAGTCCAGCACGAGACCGTGATGCTGCCCCATTTGGATGATGAAGTCTGACCAGTAGAACAGAGGTGTTCAGAGTTGGTCCAGAGTAACACTAAATGCTCTCATGGTTCTTCCAGAAGACCCTTAATCTGAAGTTTCAGCCGTACTCTCTCAGAGGGTTTGGTTTTTCAAGAGCTTGACAGAAGGTTTAAGGTCTTCTGTAGACCCTGGACGTGGTCTCTGACTCTGGACTGGGCAGACTGGTCTGTGGGAGCATCAGTTTAGACAGTTTGTTTCAGATTGTGTTTGTGGATAGTTGTGTTGTTGTTGTGTGTCTGCTGTTAACTTAAAGCTAACTGTGTCTGTGCTGCTGTGGGCTCTGTCCTCTTCTGTCTGATATGGACCTGTCCACCCGGGGACACCTCCACGTCCACGCCGAGCAGCTCGCCACCATGAACCTGTCCTCCTGTCAGCTAGGACACGGCATTTACTGAGTATTTTATCAATCAGTTATTATTTTATTAATTTACCTGATACTGTCACTGATCAGGGAGTGTCCCTGACCTATGAAAGCTCGTCTTTACCTGCCTGTGTAAGGTCAGGGGGTCAGAGGTGAAGGACTGACCTCTGACTGAGCTACCCCCCCTACAGCATCCATGACATAGATATCATTCTCGTCTGAAGCACTGAGAACATTTCTGTCTTTAAGAGGTTAAAAAGGGTCTTTGTGTCAGCACCTCTCAGATGTCACACATGTGACCAGTAGGGGGCGTGGTTCAGTTTACTACGGCATATGTTTATAAAGTCACGGCTCACATGTTGCCATGGTGCCCATGATGATCATGGTCATGTCCTCAGTATGGTCCCTGAGGTTTGAGTCTGCTCAGAACAAAACCAGAGCTGCTCCTCCACAACTGAACCCATCCAGACAGCAGTGACCCCACAAAGACATTTCCGTCCTGCCATGGAGTCGTTTCCACCGTGGTGTGGTGTCTCTATGGCGCCATGCCCACCGTGGCATGGTGTCTCCATGGAGTCGTTTCCACAGTGCCGTGGTGTCTCTGTGGAGTCGTTTCAACAGTGCCGTCGTTTCCACAGCGCCGTGGTGTCTCTGTGGCGTCGTGCCCACCGTGGCATGGTGTCTCCATGGAGTCGTTTCCACAGTGGTGTGGTGTCTCTATGGCGTCGTAGAGACAGTGGCGTCGTTTCCACAGTGCCGTGGTGTCTCTGTGGCGTCGTTTCAACAGTGCCGTCGTTTCCACAGTGGTGTGGTGTCTCTGTGGCGTCGTGCCCTCCGTGGCGTGGTGTCTCCATGGCGTCGTGCCCACCGTGGCATGGTGTCTCTGTGGCGTCGTGCCCTCCATGGCGTGGTGTCTCCGTGGTGGACGGCAGCTGCACTTGTCTGTTCTTGATCTTGCTGTTTGTGACTGTCTCGTCTTTTTTCTCTTCCCTTCTCTCCATTTTCCTCTGTGTGTGCGTGAATGTGCGTGTGTGTGGTCTGGATGTGCGTCCGTCTCCTGTCCTCTTCTGTGAATGGACATTGACAGAGATCTGGAACAGCCCACCGAGACCTCTGACTCCCTATTGGTGGAGGGTTCTGGTGACTCGGAGTAAGGGCCGTTAGTGAAGTACAGCGTTAGATAGTAAACTACAAACATGGCGGCTCGTCGCTGTGTTTGTAGGACAGGCTGTGTGTCTTTACTGAACATGTTCATGAATGTAAACCTGAGGGGGCGGGGCTTGATGCTCCTTATTAATGTTTTAATTTCATATTAACATTCATTTGGCTCATATATTCACATTTAAACAGTTTAACACAGAGACTTCCTCTGATAAATGATTTAAAACATCTTTTAAATGAAGGACCAAAGTCACTCAGGCTGCACTAAAGCTGAGTTTATGATGTTATATTATTATATCATAATATAAACCTGTTTATATTATTAAATATATAATATAAATCGTTTTATTATCATTATATATATATAATGATGTAAACAGGTTTATATTTTAATTATAGTAATATAAAGGTGTTTTTACTGCAGTGGAGTCTCCTGTAGCTCTCTCTGTATGGAGACTTCATTAACACTAAATCTTCATCTCAGAGCTCACAGCTGTGACAGAAAGAGTTTGATGAAGAGGATGATGATCAGCTGCTGGTGGGTCCATAAATAAATCACAGGGCTGACATAGAGCTGTGAGATGATCTAAGTGCTCCTGATCATGGAGAGAATATTGACTCTTCCTTTACAGATGTCCATGGCATCAAGCCCCCTGTTATATCACACATATGTGCCTGTGAACATGTGAGCTGTGGACTGTAGTCTGGATCTTGTGGTTTTCCTCCAGCACTCTGAGTCTCACACAGCTGTAAGGGGTCAGAGGACTGCAGGAAGGACGCTACAGACTTACAAACATGGATATAATCCTATTTAAATTTAAATGATATTAAATCATGTTCTCAGTAAAGAATATTTTAGTAAATTACAGAAATGATCAGATGATTCAGAAACATGTTAATGTGGTAAAATAAGATGTGTGTTAGATTTAGACTTATATATATATAAGGTATATATAGATATATAGATAGAGATAGATAAATAGATAGATATATAGATGAACTTAATTTAACCAGGAGAGCCTCATTGAGATTAAAAATCTCATGTACTGAGTGTCCTGGCCAAGACAGGCAGCAGCACATTTACAGAGTTACAGACATAAAACAATTACAGACACAGATACAGACATCAGCCAACCAACTTAGAGTCTCAGAGCAGCAAGTTCATCAGTCAGAGCCTCTACAGCTGCTTCATCTTCCTCCAATGCCTTTAACCTGTGCTTACAAAGATTTAAAAGAGACCAGCTCTCCAGGACCCAGTTTTTCTTGTAGCAGATTCCAGTCTGCAGGAGCAGCAGATCTGAAACTGTTTTTACCCATTTCAAGACAAACTTTAGGGACAGAGAGCAAAAGTAGATTTAGTGACTGAGTCACAGAATGAAGGCTGTAGTTTCCAGAATTTCTCACGTGAATATTGTTACTTAAGTATCATGGAAGCAGGCCGAGTATAGCCTCATAAATCAGGATATGCCAATGATTCAGTCTACGGAGGGTCAGGGAGGCCCACACAAGTCTCTCATACAGAGTACAATGATGAGTTAGAGCCTTAAGATTAGTTATGAACCTTAGAGCTCCATGATAAACAGTATCCAAAGATTTAAGACATTGAGAAGATGTACGCAGATATAAAATATCTCCATGGTCAATCAGAGGCATGAAAGCAGCAGAAACAAGACAATTTTTTGCAGCAAAAGAAAAACAAGACTTATTTCTGAAGTAAAAGTCACAGTCTTAGCTTCTTTACAAGCTGCTTAATATGAAGCTTGAAAGGCAGAGTTGTGGATCACAAACCCAAGGAATTTATAAGAAGATACAGACTCAATCACATCACCCTGAGCTGTCACAATAGATGGAAGGTTCTGTGACCTCTGTTTTGAGTTTGTGAACGTCATCAGCTTTGTTTTTTCAAGTTTAAAACCAACCTCAGCTCCCTTAGATTTTCCTGCACAATATCAAAGGCCTCCTGCAGAAGAAAAAAGGGCTTGATCTTGTGTGGGGGCTGAGCAATAAATAACAGTATCGTCCGCATATAAATGAAAATTAGCGTTAGGGACATTATGACAGATACTCTTAATGTACAGAGTAAATAACAGTGGCCCCAAGACTGAGCCCTGTGGAACACCGTTTAGGACCTGAAGGTATCCAGAGGTCAGGCCATCAGCTTGCACACACTGAGATCTGTTTGATAAATAACTATCAAACCAACTAACTGATTGTTCAGACAGACCAATACTGTGGAGTCTGTTTTTAAAATGACATGATCGACAGTGTCAGAGGCCTTTGACAAATCAATAGAAAGAGCTGGACAATATTCCTTAAAATCCCAAAAGTTAGTAAAATCACTGACCACTTTTAGAGCAGCTGTGGTTGTGCTGTGTTTTTTCCTAAAACATCCCGTCTGCGTGTGTTCACTTTTCTTCAGGTGTTTGTCTGAAGGTCACTCTGAAGTCCCACAGACTTTGGGAACAGGAAGTGCTAGCTGAGCCCAGTTTT
Organism: Cetoscarus ocellatus; assembly: GCA_037902135.1. Taxonomy (NCBI): domain Eukaryota; kingdom Metazoa; phylum Chordata; class Actinopteri; order Labriformes; family Labridae; genus Cetoscarus; species Cetoscarus ocellatus. Next base: position 397,907 of record JBAMNC010001603.1, on the reverse strand, counting down.
AGGCCTCCTTCCTGCTGCGCTCTGTCGACCTGGTTTATCTGTTTGAAATCACCGGAGAGCAGAGCCTCTCTGAATGAACTCTGACATCATAGGTGAACTGCTGAAGACAGCCTGCTCATGAAAACAAACAGCTGTGCAGACTAATGTGGAGGTCTCTGTATGGATCATAGCTCCAGAGGCTGGAGGTCAGAGAAGGTCTTCTGACAAAAACACCCTGAGACTGTTTGAGTTCAGAGAGCTTCAGTAAAACCACAGTGAAGATCATCAGGAGCTTCATGTGAAGATGTTTTTACTGTTTACACAGCTTTACTAACCTCTGCTTTATCCTCCTCCTCCTCCTCCTCTCCTGCTCCTTCTTCTTCTTCTATCTTAACACTCTGATTCTGTTGCTCTGCTCCAACAATCACTCCTCTGCTCATCTCCTTCATCTGTCTCCTCTCCTTCATCGGTCTCCTCTCCTTCATCTGTCTCCTCCTCTCCTTCATCTGTCTCCTCTCCTTCATTGGTCTCCTCTCCTTCATCTGTCTCCTCCTCTCCTTCATCTGTCTCCTCTCCTTCATCGGTCTCCTCTCCTTCATCTGTCTCCTCCTGGTGTCTCAGCTCTGCTCCTCCCTCTGAGGATCCTGCTGCTCCTCTGCCTGAGGCAGATGAACTTCTCAACAAGTAAGCTCTGTCTGTCTGTCTGTCTGTTTGTCTGTCAGTGCTGCAGTGCTGCATGTGGCCTGTCGGGGGCATCTGACTGAAATAATAATGATAAAAACCTGCTGCGATCTTGCTGATTGATTAACCTGGTCTGATTGATTGATTGATTCTGCAGAATCGTCCAGACTTTTGACAGAGTGATTTAATCTGATGAGGGGTTAAAGGTTAAAGTTTGTTTTGGTTCTATATTTAATATTTCAATGATAATATTGATGATGTGACCCCTGCATGACCTGCCGTTATTAATCTCCTCACATTCACACCTGTGCTGAGTGATCAGGCTCCAGCTGATCATCCTTAATCACTCAGGTTAGATATGTGCATGGTGGGTGGAGCCAGGGTTTAGGGATTCACCTGATCGATATGATGATGATGTCCTGAGCTCTGAAGGCAACGCTAAGGCAGATGGGTAATAACAGTATGAACGCACATACAGAACTGCAGTCAGCATGGTACCTGATGACCAGGCACAGGTGTGTAGGGGGGGACAGACTCAGACTGACATGAAGGTGACCTTTGACGCTCTGAGTGTTTGCTCTGCAGGTTTGTGTGCAAGAACAACGGCGTCCTGTTCGAGAACCAGCTGCTGCAGATCGGCATCAAGTCAGAGTACCGCCAGAACCTGGGTGAGTGGGTCATACAGGAGGGGGTGGGGCCTTGAGGAGTGTATACATCTGTGGGCGGGGCCATGGGGAGTGTGGACTAACTGCTCCATACTGTCTGAGGGTCAGGTGTTTTCTCCATCCTAGGTGTTTGAGTCTCTAACAGGTGTGATCACCACACCCCCTTGATTTTTCGATTTCGATTTAATAAGCTTCATTGGCATGACATTTTGGATCAAAACGTGTTGCAATTTGTTGAATTTGTGAGCTGGAGATTATTTTCATGGCATCTTTTTTATTTGGGATCAGATGCTGTTGCTGCTGTAAATAGGCTCTGTGTTGGAGAGAGTCTGAGTTCAACTTTATCAAGTGGTTCCTGAATTTGATTGTTCGTTTCTGAATTTGGATTAAGAGGGGGAACTGACCCGGTTCTGCTCTGCAGCCGTGGTTGGGACAGTTTCTGTGGACTCTCAGGATGTTTCTACAGAATTCAGGATGGACTTTTTCCACTGGGTCTGAATCCCAGTGCTCCTGATTGATTAGTGGGCCCCAAACTTCGCTTCCATATGAAAGGATTGGTTCAATGACACTTTGAAAAATCCATCCATCCATCTTCTCCCGCTTATCTGCGGTCGGGTTGCAGGGGCAGCAGCCTAAGCAGGGAAGCCCAGACTTCCCTCTCCCCGGCGACTTCATCCAGCTCTTCCTGGGGGATCCTGAGGTGTTCACAGGCCAGCTGCGAGACATAGTCCCTCCAGCGTGTCCTGGGTCTTCCCCGGGGCCGCCTACCGGTGGGACGTGCTCGGAACACCTCACCAGGGAGGTGTCCAGGAGGCATCCTTACTAGATGCCCGAGCCACCTCATCTTGCTCCTCTCGATTTGGAGGAGCAGCGGCTCTACTCCGAGCCCCTCCCGGATGACCGAGCTTCTGACCCTGTCTCTTATACCCCTTTCAGACTGGCCAAAAAACCAGTGTAAATCTGCCAACAATCGGCTCCTGTCCGCAGTTTGAAGGGTCTAATCGGCATTTCGACCCGGGCCGACTTACCCTGCAAGCGAGATGGGTTTTTATCAGCTTGTCTCCGACTGGCTTCAGTGAGAACATCACACCCGGGTCAAGCTGCTAAGTTACGGATGACGTCGGCATTACGAGCTCACGGCATAACATCGTGCCCATCCCCAGGAGAAAGCCTTTGACCGGGTGGACCACTCTTATCTGTTTGCTGCACTCAGGGCTTTTGGTTTTGGTGATGGGTTTCTGTCTTGGCTAGGTTTGTTATATCATGGTGCACAGTGCTTGGTGAAGCTTGGGGCAGGGCTGAGTCGGCCAATCCCTGTACAGCGAGGGATCAGACAAGGCTGTCCCATCTCTGGCCAGTTGTATAGTTTGGCTATTGAGCCCTTGCTGTGCAGGTTGAGGAGCCGGCTCAGCGGGCTCTCGCTGCCCGGGTCCTGTGGTGTTGAATGTCCCCCTGCACTCTCTGCTTATGCAGATGATGTGAACGTCTTTATCACCAGCCAGGGGGATGTTCGATGTCTGCAGGACTCCCTGTCCCTGTATGAGAGGGCAACGTCAGCACGGGTGAACTGGGCTAAGAGTGAAGCTTTGTTGCTGGGAAGGTGGAGGGATCAGGTGGTGCCCGGTCTACCTGGAGGTCTTGAGTGGGGGAGGGAGCGTTTGAAGGTGTTGGGAGTGTTTTTGGGTACGGAGTGTTTTCAGAGGAAGAACTGGGAGGGAGTAAAGGAGAAAGTGTGTGCACGGTTGTCTAAATGGAAATGGTTGCTTCCCCAGTTGTCGTATAGGGAGAGGGTTCTGGTTGCCAATAATTTAGTCGCCTCGACTCTCTGGCACAGACTCTTCACCTTGACACCGCCAGGAGGACTGATGAAGGAGATTCAGAGGATGATCGTGGACTTCTTCTGGTCTGGCCACCACTGGATTAAGGCAGCAGCTCTCTACCTGCCAACGGCTGAAGGTGGGCAGGGGCTGGTTGACATTCAGGCCTAGATCGCCTCTTTCAGACTTTGGACTGCACAAAGACTGCTTTACAACTGTGGCCCAAGCTGGTTGGATACAGCTCGCCTGCTGCTGAGGAGAGCCGGACGCTGGAGCTACGACAAACAGCTGTTTCTTCTGCAGATGGAGGGGGTGGATCTCTCTGGCCTGACCCCTTTCTACAGCTCAGTTCTGCAGGCCTGGAGGATCCTCAGACTGTCTCGGGGTGTGGAAGAGACTGCAGGCATGTGGGTGTTTGAGGAACCTTTGTTTTTTAACAGCTTCATCAGGACTCAGACACTCCAGTCTGCGAGCCTGCGGGCCAGTCTCAGGGAGGCAGGCTGCACCAAACTGGGTCACCTGATGAAGATGACTTCACGATCTGTGGACTTACTGAGGGAGAGAGCCAACATCACCTCTGCCAGACTCATCCGCAGGGTGGTGGAGGAGGTCCTCGCTGCTCTACCCCCTCACCTGAGGACCTTTGTAAGGGACGAGTCAGTGTGTGGACAGTGGGTTGAGGGTGGAGAGCACAGCTTCCCCTCTTTGTCTGTTGCTCCAGAGGTGGGGGAGTGGCAGGACAGGGCTGGTCAGCTGCTGTCCCTCAGAACCCCCCACATAGACAAGTTTCAGGATGCAGGGAGGAAGGCCTTCTATCAGCTTTGCGTGAAGGTCCCGAACATCCGGTCTCTGTAGGTGATGAGAGAATCGAGGTGGACTGGTTTATTTGGTCCAGACGTTTCCCCCAAAGGCAGCTGGCGGTCCCTGTACAAGCTGCCCATTGAAAAGCGAACTGCAGACCTCCAGTGGAGGATCGTACACGGGGCGATAGCTACGAACAGACACAGAACGCACATTGATCCTGGGGTGGGAGAGGGGTGTTTGTTCTGTTCTCAGACTGAGACTCTGGCCCATTTATTCATTGACTGTATTTTTTCTAAAGGTTTGTTTAATTGGTGTGTGTGGTTTCTTGTTTTCTTGTGCTCTGAAGAGATTGTGAAACACTGATCTGTTTGTTCCTGTAAATGGACAATGAAGGGAACTTTTAAAATCAAATCAAAAATATCTCTCTCTCTCTCTCTCTCTCCCTCTCTCTGTCCCCCCCCCAGGGAGGATGTACTTATTCTACGGTAACAAGACGTCGGTGCAGTTTGCCAGCTTCAGCACCTCGGTCAGCTGTCCTGGAGAGCTGCAGTCTCATATCCTTTCTCTGACCCTGGACCAGCACAGACCAGCAGGCATGGCCTCAGGTGGATCTGGATCAGCAGCATGTCTGGTTCTGTCTGAGGCTCCAGGTTTAAGATCCTGCAGTCTGTCAGCAGCAGCTGGACTGGCTCAGGTTCTTGAAGGTCTTTCTTCTCCTCCAGAAGGGTTCAAGCTGAATCTTCATGGACCTGAGCCAGTCCAGCTGGCCCGTGGACCATCATGTCTGTAGTCCATGTGGAGGTGATGACCCTTGACCCCACCTCTGTCAGTCCATGTGTTTCTTTGTGACGCCATACTGCTCCTTAACAGCCAATCACAGCTCAACGTTCAGTCTAAACCGGTGGAGCCGGTGGTGGAGGGTGGAGCTCAGATCCAGCAGGTCCTCAACATCGAGTGTCTGTCGGACTTCTCCGACGCTCCACTGCTCAACATCAAGTTCAGGTGAGCTGTAAGAACATGGAGGCCTACAGACAGGTGACAGGCCGAGGGCAGCTCAAGGAGACTCAGAGACCCTGATGATACCGTCAGACCTCCTCATCACCTCATGCTGACTCAGATCTTTCTGCTGAGGTCTCCTCATGTCTGCTCACCTGTTCTCAGGTACGGTGGAGCCCTGCAGAACCTGACCCTGAAGCTGCCCGTCACCATCAACAAGTTCTTCCAGCCCACAGAGATGAACTCACAGGACTTCTTCCAGCGCTGGAAACAGCTCAGCCAGTAAGTCAGCTGATCCTGTGCTCAGTCTTTATCAGAGTTTATCAGCCGTCGTCATGGTGATGTCTCCTGTCTGACCTCAGGCCTCAACAAGAAGCACAGAAGATCTTCAAGGCCAATCACAGCATGGATACGGAGGTCCTCAAGGCCAAGGTAAGCACACCTGAACACTGAGACCTTGCTGAGTTTGACTGGGTTAGTTTTAATTTAATTGATTTAATTTAACAGATTAAATCAGCCTGACTTTAAGACTTAAGCTTGACTTTAAGATTTAAGCCTGACTTTCAGACTGAAGCCTGACTTTAAGACTTAAGCCTAACTCTAAGACTGAAGCCTGACTTTAAGATTTAAGCCTGACTTTCAGACTGAAGCCTGACTCCAAGACGTAAGCCTGACTTTAAGACTTAAGCCTGACTTTAAGATTTAAGCCTGACTTTCAGACTGAAGCCTGACTTTAAGACTTAAGCCTGACTTTCAGACTGAAGCCTGACTCTAAGACTTAAGCCTGACTTTAAGATTTAAGCCTGACTTTCAGACTGAAGCCTGACTTTAAGACTGAAGCCTGACCTTCAGACTTAAGCCTGACTCCGTTAGTGAGATGGATTGAGCTTGAACGGGATACCTGCTTGTCTGTGTTCAGCTGCTGGGACTGGGGTCGGCCCTGCTGGACAACGTCGATCCAAACCCAGAGAACTACGTTTGTGCAGGAGTGATCCAGACTAAAGGCCAGCAGGTGGGCTGTCTGCTGAGACTGGAGCCCAACAAACAGGCACAGGTAGGAGGACGTGCACCCTCAGGTGAATTCTGTGACCCCCCCCCCACTGTAAAGACCGTAGGTATGGTCTAATTCTGATCCCCCAACACCAGGAACTATTAAAACCTGAGTGAGTGGATCTATGTGATGGAGAGACCGTTTACTCCTCAGTGAAGACAGACATGTCCTAGTGAAGGTTTAAAGAGGAGGATGTCCTGACCTGGTTTATGAGCACCTGTAGCCTGTGTCCTAAAGCTGGACATGCTGCACATGGACTGACTTTCTCCTCAATGATTTATTTCACACTTTTTAGGTTAAAGTTTAATTTGAAGGTTTGGACGCTCAGGTGTTTCTGTTTTTACATTTAAGTTTCAGCTGATTGACCTCTGACAGATGTGTTCTTCTGACTCTCTCTCCTCTCTCTGTGTTTGTTTGTGTGTTTGTTGTTGTTTGTATATTTGTGTTGTTTGTGTATTTGTTTGTGTGTGTCTCCTGTGTGCAGATGTACCGTCTGACTCTGCGCTGCAGTAAGGACTCGGTCTCCAAGCGTCTGTGCGAGCTGCTGTCCGAACAGTTCTAGTGGACTCCACACCTGGACCACATTTCCCATCATCCCCCACCAGCCCCTGCCCACGCGCCCCCCCCCCCCCCCCAGTAAACAGGTGTAACTCCATAAGGGAAAGCAGCCACTGCTGTGCGCAGTGTCATACTCTGTTATATCTGATCCTCGTTTATTAACATGAAGCTTCGTTTCTTTCTGTTGGTGTTTACCTGTGTTTACCTGTGTAGCTGCTCGCCGCTCGCCGTGTGACTGAGAGAGAGCGTGTGCGTCCTCTGGCTGAGCCGGGGTCTCGTCCCGTCACAGACATGATCATAACCACACGCGTGTGTGGGGCATCTCATGAAGACATTCCTCTGAGCACGCAGAGCCGTGAAGGTCCAGCTGCTCCGACCCCAAACATTCCTGAAGAGCTAAGCCCCGCCCCCTTTCCCTAACATTTCCTGGTCTCTGTGACCCCGCCCCCTTATTCTCCTGGTAGTATTGGTGTGTTTGTGTAAATACGTGCGCTGTGCTCCTGAGACATTTCCCCACCACGCCGGTCTGAAGGACCGGAGGAGGGGAGGGGCTTAAGAGAGGACCTTTGACCTCTTCAGTCTTAATGTTAGCGTGTCCTCGTCTTAGCATTAGGGACACACAGACGGTTTCTCTGAAGATCAAACAAACTGGAGAAGAAGCAGGTGGAGGACCAGGTCTCCAGACCAGGTCTCCAACTAACCAGCATGTCCCTGCAGTCTGGACCCCTCTGTCGGGGTCAGGGGTCATCTGATTCTCCTGATGAACTGGAACATCAACAAACCTCAGTCAGAGCAGCTGGATCCACCTCAGCCCACCTTCATGAGATCCAGAGACCTTCTCAGAGCTCCTCCTGTAGTGAAGGGGACTTGGTTTTAGCACTTATAAAAACCAGGTCCATCCAGATGCTGAGTCCTTTAATGAGGACCACGAGGACCACCTGTCTTCGCTCCTCCTGCAGCCGAGAAGAAGACCATCCCTCCACAGCATCACCATCTTATCTTCTGACTTCCAAAAGCTCCTCTGAAGGTAAGCCACTGAGCTCAAGGTTTGAAGGTCTCAGATATGAAGGAAACACCTCTGATGGTCTTCACTGCAGCTTCAGTCCAGAGGGACATCAGGACCAAACCAGCAGGACCTGGGTGGTCCCTCAGGAGCTGCCGAAGGCTCCAGGCTTAGAGATGATTCCAGTAAAGTCCTCAGTGTCAGCTCCTCCAGACCTGAGGACGGTTCCTCTTAGGTTCTCCTTAGACGTGAACCAAAGAACATGGCGGCTGAGGCAGAACTTTGAAGACCACAGTCTGAAAAGGTCTGTCAGCAGGAGAGGTTCCTCCAGAGGAGCAGAAGCTCCGTCTGAAGTTCTCCTGGTCAGTGGGGACCTCTGTGATGAAGGTCCTGCTGACCTCTTACCCAGAGAGGCTCTGACGGCCCTCAGGGAGCAGGTCCTGGTAATACCAGCCTGTCCGTGACTCCATGACCCCATCAGAGACCTCAGGTGACTTCGGTGTCTTCAGGAGACTCCAGAGAGACCTCACCTTCTCCTGGAGATCCACCACTGTCCACGTCCTCACTGCTCTGGACCTGAAGCATTAAACTAAGGAGAGCCTTCAGGTCCCTCTGAAGGAGCGGGAAGTCCAGGAGATGGTCCCATCAGGCACGACCTTTGACCTCCAGCCTCCTGTCCTCTAACACTAAACATGAAGGTCCTGATGTTCCTCAGCACTGAAGCTTCAGATAATCAATACGGGGGGGCAGGACGTCAGACTCCCACTCGTCCAATCAGCCGGGAGGACGCGGCGTGCGTGATGGCGTGTGCGTGAGAGCGTGGCTGTGAGCAGGTCATGGTGAATAAGAGCCTGAAGACATTTCTAACCCGCGGTGCAGACTTCTGACAGGACCTTTGACCTCTGTAGTGTAGTCAGTCTGTGGGTGTGTGCACGTGAGTGTGCACGTGTGTGTGTGTCTCTGCAGTATCACTCGCTGTCGCAGCCTCGTGTATCGGTGTTTCTGTCCAATCCTGTGTTAGAATAAGATTACTCTGTAATGAAGAAATGTGAAAGTAAATATGCCATATATCCACCTGCTGCGTCCCTGCTCTTTTATAACACCTGTGTGTGTGTTTGTGTGTGTGTGTGTGTGTGTGTGTGTGCGTGTGTGGGTGTGGGGGGGGGGGCATGTGAACAAGAACAATGTGAACAATAATGTGAAAAAGAAGTACGTAAAAAAGAACAGATGAACAGCAGGTGAACAAGTACATGTTAACAAGATGAACGTGTGAAGAACAGGTGAACAAGAAGAACATGAAGAAGGACGTGAAGATGTACAGGTAAACAAGACCGTGAACAAGACCGTGCGACAGGTGCAGAAGTCTAATTGGGAATTCCAGATTGCAGACCGCATTGCCACCTGATTGCAGTCATTGCCTCAAAAGGTTGTGCAAAGAAATATTAAGTTTAAGGGTACCATCATTTTTGTCCAGGCCAGTTTCATTATTTTGTTTTTTTTTAATTATTCTGCTGAATCACAATTCAAAAGTAATGTCTGATTTTCATTCGTTAATTTTCAGTAAATTTGCATAGTTTTCAAACCTTTACAGTGTAGACACACAAATGTTTTTTTGGTTCTTTTGTAATTTATAAAAATGTGTGTATACGTGTGTGTGTGTGTATATATATATGTATATATATATGTGTGTATATAAATATATAAGTGTATATATATATAGATATATAGATATAGATATATATATATACATATATACATGTGTGTGTATATATGTATATATATGTGTGTATATAAATATATAAGTGTATATATATATACATATATACGTGTGTGTGTGTATATATATGTGTATATATATATATACATATATACGTGTGTATATATGTATATGTATGTGTGTGTATGTATGTATATATACACACAGTGGTATGAAAATTTGAATTATTTTCATTTATAAATCAGTGGGTGTTTGGATTAGCAGTTTCATTTTGAGATGTCACATGACTGATGGACAGTGATATTTCAGGAGTGAAATGAGGTTTTTGGATTAACAGAAAATGTGCCATATGCATCAAAACACAATTTGACAGGTCTGTAAGTTTGGGCACCATTACAGAAAAATCTCATCAATGTTTAGTAGAGCAAAAATACCAGCCTCTAGGTGCCTCTGATGAGTGTCTGGATTCTGAATGGAGGTATTTTGGGTCATTCCTCCTTCTAAACATCTCCAGTTCTGTTAGGGTTGATGGTCGTGAAGCATGGACAGCCCGCCTCAAACCATCCCACAGATTTTCACTGATCCTCAGGTCTGGGGACTGGGATGGCCTGTTCCTCTGCATGAACCCCTGTGTAGATTTCCAGCAGTGTTTTGGGTTTTGGTCTTGTTGAAATATCCAGCCCCGGCGTAACTTCAAGCTTCATGCTTCCGTCGTGCCCTTTTTGACCAAATAACTCCGTCTTAGTTACACCAGTCCACAGCACCCTGTTCCAAAATGAAGCTGGCTTGTCCACATGTGCTTTTGCACACCTGAGGTGACTCTGTTTGTGGCACGTGTGCAGAAAGCCTTCTTCAGCATCACTCTTCCTATCAGCTTCTCTTTGTGTTGAACGATACACAGCGACTCCAGCTGCAGGATGATGTTGTAGGTCTTTGGAGGTGGTCTGTGGCTCAGGTTTGACTGTTCTCACCATCCTTTGCCTCTTCGATGTTTTTCTTGGTCTGCCACTTCTGACCTTAACAGACCTGTGCCCGTGGTCTCCATTTCCTCACTATGGTCCTCACACTGGAAACTGAAAACTGAAATCACTGAGGTAGCTTTTTGTAGCCTTCCCCTAAATCATGATGTTGAACAATCTTTGTTTTCAGGTCATTTGAGAGTCGTTTTGAGGCCCCATGTTGTCACTCTTCAGAGGAGAGTCAGAGAGAACATGTTGGCTTCCTGAAATACCTTTTCTCATGATTGGATGCACCTGTCCATGAAGCTCGAGGCTTATTGAGCTCACCAAACCAGTTCTGTGTGCAGATTAGTCCGTGCTCAGCGTTTACAGGGATTCAAATCAACAGGAAAAGGATGCCCAAATTTTTTCACAGTCTATTTTTCACGTCTGATTTAATTTCATGCTGCTAAATATTTCCACACTAAATGGTGGTGTAACTTTATCAAATTGTTGTTTTTATCACATCAATATTGTCGGGGCTGAGGGCACCCCGGACCCCCTGAAGGGAGGCCCTGGTGGTGGTCTGCAGGATGTGGGACAGCGCTGCTGTTTCTGTTGCAGTCAGTCCTTCCGTGCGGAGTGCGCATGCGCAGACCGTGCACAGCGTCCTGCATCAGGAGCGTCTCCAGAAACGTTTGCGTGGAGATGTTTTCACATTTGGACGGAGCTCCGAGGTGTGTCACTGAAATCATTTCTGCTGCTGAGGCGCTGATACAGCAGCTGTACTGCGCCTGCGCGACCTGCCGGGCTGTGATTGGCTGCAGATGACATCACCCTGTGTTGATCTATTGTTGGATTGGAGATGAGCTCATAGTTTAGAGGAGCACCGAGCGGAGAAGGAGCTTCACTGGAGCTCGGAGATCATCTGAAGAACATCTCTGCAGACATCCGGAGGAGATCAGGGAGCAGCGCCGGTGAGTCCGATTATTAATTAATATTTGATCATTTGGTGCATGATTGATCCTGACCGAGGCTCTGACCCCGGTGCTCCAGCTGCAGCTCTGACTCGGTCCTGGTCTTCATCCTCAGCCATGCTGTGGACTCGGGACTCGGACAAACCTCCTCTGTCCGCCATCCTGCCCAGACTGTACCTGGGAGCGGAGAGCGACGTGACGCAGGTGAGAGCTCGTGAATCTTCTGCTGTCTGATTCGTCATCATTTATCGATTTGTGCTGCAGTTGATCCACAAACACTTCCTGCAGAGATCGCCTAAACTGACTGACTTAATGTGCGTGTGATCCTGCAGCAGAGCAGATAGCCTCAGGTGACCCAGGTGAGAGACGTGGAGCAAACAAACAAACAAACAACAACAGCCTGATCGCTTCAAAAATATCTGGATTCAAGCAAAAAGACAGAAACTGCAGGAGAAGAAATTAAATACGATCATAACTGAAACTACAGTGCAGATCAGAACAAACAATAAACAACAATAAGGTTTGTGTCCGTGTAAACAAAATGCAGCACTGACCCCTCCTCGTGTTTGAGTTTGATTTAGATCGTTCATGGTTTTATTCTCTGATGTACCTGCTTCATCGCTGCAGTCTCAGTCTGCACCTTTAGTCCGTGTTGTTGATGATGATGATGAAGATGAAGGTGTAAACAGAGCTGTATAGATGAAGCTCTCCTGCAGCCTTAGCTGTCCTCTGTCAGATTATAGATTATTGATTGAATATTTGGGACCTTGTCAACAGGCTGAGGGACCAGGACCATCTGAGCTCAGATGGTCCTGGTCTCTCAGCAGGACTGAGACCTCATTCAGGACCATCTTAGCTGAGGTCTCTGAGGTCCTCACCTGAAGGTTAAACCTCATAAATCAGTGGAGTGGCTGTTCTGGACCTTCTGCAGGATCCAGCTGAGTCTCAGAGCTGGGGCCAGGCTCAACGCTGAAATAAGCTTCCTGTCCGGTGTACCCCTAACCCCTCAGGAGGACTGGTGACCTGCTGGTGGACTCAGAGATGGGGAACTCTGGTTTGCTTTCAGCCGAGCAGGAACATCCTGCTGTGAGCCTGAGCCCGGTGACCACCTGCAGACCAGCCTGAGTCCACAGCAGAGTCCTGATCTCCAAAGACGCACAGTCTCTGGTTTTTAATCATCAGAACCTGCAGGTTAACTCCTACAGGGACAGGTCCAGAGAGCTGAGAGCAAAATCAGGCTTATTCATCTTCAAAGGAAAATACAAAACAGTTAAAGCTGCAGGCAGCGCTGGACGGTCCTCGCCCTGTCGCACGTCCCTCATGCTCGTTTGACCTCCATTTTGAGGATTTCTTCCCTTTTCGACCTTTTAGGGTATCACAGTTATAGTGATGTATATTTTCTTTATAATGGGTGTGTATTACACAATCCATGTTCCCGCCTTCAGTGAGTCACATGACCAGCTGCACTGACCTGTCAATCAGTGAGTGACATCACTCCAACAGCTGAGCAGCAGAGCAACCAAAACTGTTTAAACATGTCCTCACAGATGCCACAATTTTGACCAAATGTCTCTAAAAATATCACATTTATATGGTAAATTTTGTCAGGAATCCATCTGTGTAATTTTTAGAGCTGTAGGACTTTTACTTTTTTGTGTAGAGGCCTAAATTCCACAGTTTATTCGGACCTGTAGCTTCTTCACTCCATTCATTTGAATGGG